>VIIQ02000074.1:0-225946 GCA_007449985.2 Desmodesmus armatus | reverse complement strand
ATGCCTATAGGTCAACTGCACATCCAAATGCAAGCACTACTGCAACGGCAAACGAGGCTACTACTCCATGCATCCAATCATGTATACAACCAAGCACAACATCACACACTTAAACATCTCCACCTTTAGACTTGAAGTGTCTCCTAAGATCAATATCACCAATCAAGTCAAGCCAGAAGTCCACAAGCCACGCAAGTTAGGTCATGTCCTTATGTCCATATATCAACAATTCACCCTTTCCATCACCCTCCGACCATTGCCATCATAACATGTCCACAAACGGGCGATGCATCCACCCTTGTTCCACCCCACCGGTCCATTCCCATTCCATCCGTGTCAGCCACCTCATCACATCCTCCAGAACCTCATGGAACCCATCAAGGCCATGCGATGTACCCGTCCTTCATTCAGTGGCAGCGGTGGGAGGGCTGCTGGCGGACTTCTTTTTTTTTTTTTTTTTTTTGGAAGTGATCAGTTACATTGGGCGGGACCAAGCAACCGGTGGTTCACTCCATAAAAAGGTCCAGTGGCTGGCGGACTTCTACGATCCTGCCAAGGGCGGCCTGTTCTCCTGCATCCGACCGACCAGCAACAGCAGGATGTGATGCTGGCAGCAATAGATAAGCAGCTAGACGAGCAACAGCAGCAGCAGTGCAGCGGGGAAGGGGAGGAGGGTACCCTGACAGGGCAGGAGGTGCAAGCGGCACTGGCCAGCTTGCCCCGGGCAAGGCCCCTGGCAGCGACGCGCTCACCTATGAGTTCTACACTGCCATGTGGGAGGTGGTGGGGCAGCCCCTGGTGGCAGCCTTCAACTACAGCTTCCAGCAGCCGGCGCTGCGGCTGTCCGAGTCGCAGCGGCTGGGCCTGATTACCCTGATCTACAAGGGGGTGGCAAGCCAGAGCCGACCCTGCCAGCTACAGGCCCATCACCCTCCTCAGCTGCGACCTCAAGATCATCGCCAAGGTAATGGTGCACAGGCTTGGGCCAGCTTGCGCCAGCGTCATAGACCCAACACAGACAGCGTTCGGTCTGCTTTTTGGCAGGCTGCACTGCGATGTGCCGCCCGTGAGACCATGTGGTGGGGGTGACGGCTTGCGCCCTCTCAGGGTGGTGCCTGCCAGGTTGCGCCATCCTCTTGCCTGAGCTTTGAGGGGTGGCTTCTGTTGCTTGACTTCGCTCTTGTAACTTGCTCACTCCAAAAAAAAAAAAAAAAAAAAAAAAAAAAAAAAAAAAGACAGCGTTCGTGCCGGGGCGCGACATTGCAGACAACGTGCTGCTGCACCTGGAGGAAATCGACTACCTCCAGGAGGTGCAGCGGCCGGGCTGCATTGTCTTTTTAGACTTTGAGAAAGCTTACGACCGCCTCAACAGGGGGTGGCTGCTGCGCTGCATGGCGGCCATGGGGTTCCCTGAGAGCAGCAGGCGCTGGGTGCGCCTGCTGCTGGAGGGCACAGTAGGGCAGATAATCTTCAATGGCGGCCACCGCAGCAGGGTGTTTGACATCCCTTCAGGCTGCGCGCAGGGCAGCCCCTCAGCCCGCTGCTGTATGTCATAGCAGCACAGCCGCTAGCAGCCCGGTGCCGGCAGCTGCAGCGGGAGGGCAGGATCACCAGCATCAGCCTTCCTGACGGCCACGGCCCTGCGCCCTGCTGCCACCAGCATGCAGACGACACCACCCTGTGCCGGAGCGGTTCGCCGCCAAATGGCAGCAGCCGGGGGTGTTGTACGCAGTGGGGGATGGCACCGGGCCCCGCCTTGTGCTGCCAGGGGATGCTTGATGGGCCTCTTTGGGAGTGGGGGTCCTTGGACGGGACATTTGGGCCCACCAAAACATACCATCTACAAAAAAATGGGGGTGGGCTTCTGCTGCTGCGATGCAGTAGGGATGGGGGTTGGGGTTTGGTTTCAGCATTAGTGGTGAGTGGTTTTGTGCATACTGTGGGGGGCCGGTTCATGCTACCAGCCAAGGTTGGTGTGTACACCCGGCAGGGGGTGCTAGTGACTTAGCCATTGTGCCGCCTTGCGCGGCGTTCCGTTCCAGGCGAGTTTAGCCGTGTGGTGTCACTTTGCTTTTGTATAGTTTCTGCAGTACCGCCTGCGCGACAGCCGGCAGTGACTATCGTAGACAATTTGCGGGTGCGTGGTGGAGCCCTGGTGTCTGCTTTCAGCAGGCTGCGCTGCAATGCGCCGCTCATTTGACCATGTGGTGAGGGTGGTGGTCTGCCCCTTCACAGGGTGGCGCCGGTCAGGTTGCGCCATCCTCTTGCCAGAGCCCTTGAGGGGTAGCTTCTGTTGCTTGACTCCGCTCTTGTAACTTGCTCACCCTGAAAAAAAAAAAAAAAAAAAAAAAAAAAAAAAAACCACCCTGCACGCGGCTGCACCAGCCGATGTGGGCACCTTGCTGCAACAGGCGGTGGCGCCGTTCTGTGCAGCCAGCGCGGCCAAGCTTAATGTTGACAAGAGCCGAGGTATGGGGCTGGGACTTCACAGCGGTTGCAGGGTTTGGATGCAGCGACGGGGGTACAGTTTGTTAACACAGCAGACACCCCTATCAAGCATCTAGGCATACTCCTATCAGTCAGGGGGGCGACAGCCTTTGCCAGACAGCTTTTCGAGCAGCGGTTACACAGCATTGGGCACCGGGCACGCACTTGGAGTAGGTACGACCTCACCCTGCTGGGCAGGTGTGAAGTCGCCCGGCAGGTGCTGGCCTCCTGCTTGGTGTACCATGCGCAGTTTGTGCCGGTGCCTGCCGACCTCCTGCGCCTTATCCAGCGGCGCATCTCCGCCTTTGTGCTGGGGTCGGGGTGTATCCGCAACACCGACGACCGACAGCTGCGATGGCGCCCGGCTCAGCAGGTGGCCAGCCTGCAGGCCAAGCAGGGTGGCGTCGCCTGCGTGGATGTGCAGGCGCACATCACCGCCATGCAGGCAAGGTCATGGCAGCACTGCTGCACCCGCACAGGCACGCATGGAAGCAGTTCATGCGGGCGAACCTGGACCGTGCAGCGCCGGGGGCGGGGGAGCGGCTGCTGCTGCAGCAGCACTCTTCTGGACAGGCAGCAGCAGCACAGCGGCGGCGCCTCGGCGCTAGACACGCAGCACACATTGCAGCGTTTCAGGCGCTGGGGCTGCACAGGCGGGTCTCCCACGAGGGCATGACAGTCGAGCAGATACAACTGGAGCCAGTCATAGGGAACTACAGCGTGGCCAGCGCTGTCACAGGTGGGCTGTTCACCTCTGTCCCCAGCTTGCCCAGCACTTTGGTGCCCCGCCTGGCGGGCACAACCCTGGGGCAGGTGGCGCCACGGCTGGCCTTTGTGCCAGCTACTGACGGCTTCGTGCTGCCAGAGGCATGGCAAGCGACTATGCAGGCGCCAGCGCAGCCGCAGTGGCGCTTGGACCCACAGCGCAGGTGGGCTCGGCAGCAGGGCGAGGATGCAGTCCACTGGTATGACGTGCAGCAGGACGGCAGCCTACGCTGCCTCGATGCAGAGCCAGACCTGCCACCGGACGCGGCGCTGTCGCCGTGCTGCGTGGTGTTTGCCCCCTTGGGCGGCCCCCGCGGACAGCACAAGCAGCGGCAGCAACAGCCAAGGGGGGAGCCAAGGGATCTCCGGCGGCATACTATCTGGTAGGGCGGTGGGATGAGATTCAGGTAGACCCCAACGTCTGGGGTGTCCGAGTCGCAGCGGCTGGGCCTGATCACCCTGATCTACAAGGGGGGTGGCAAGCCCAGAGCCGACCCTGCCAGCTACAGGCCCATCACCCTCCTCAACTGCGACCTCAAGATCATCGCCAGGGTAATGGTGCACAGGTTTGGGCCAGCTTGCGCCAGCGTCATAGACCCAACACAGACAGCGTTCGTGCCGGGGCGCGACATTGCAGACAACGTGCTGCTGCACCTGGAGGAAATCGACTACCTCCAGGAGGTGCAGCGGCCGGGCTGCATTGTCTTTTTAGACTTTGAGAAAGCTTACGACCGCCTCAACAGGGGGTGGCTGCTGCGCTGCATGGCGGCCATGGGGTTCCCTGAGAGCAGCAGGCGCTGGGTGCGCCTGCTGCTGGAGGGCACAGTAGGGCAGATAATCTTCAATGGCGGCCACCGCAGCAGGGTGTTTGACATCCCTTCAGGCTGCGCGCAGGGCAGCCCCCTCAGCCCGCTGCTGTATGTCATAGCAGCACAGCCGCTAGCAGCCCGGTGCCGGCAGCTGCAGCGGGAGGGCAGGATCACCAGCATCAGCCTTCCTGACGGCCACGGCCCTGCGCCCTGCTGCCACCAGCATGCAGACGACACCACCCTGCACGCGGCTGCACCAGCCGATGTGGGCACCTTGCTGCAGCAGGCGGTGGCGCCGTTCTGTGCAGCCAGCGCGGCCAAGCTTAATGTTGACAAGAGCCGAGGTATGGGGCTGGGACTTCACAGCGGGTTGCAGGGTTTGGATGCAGCGACGGGGGTACAGTTTGTTAACACAACAGACACCCCTATCAAGCATCTAGGCATACTCCTATCAGTCAGGGGGGCGACAGCCTTTGCCAGACAGCTTTTCGAGCAGCGGTTACACAGCATTGGGCACCGGGCACGCACTTGGAGTAGGTACGACCTCACCCTGCTGGGCAGGTGTGAAGTCGCCCGGCAGGTGCTGGCCTCCTGCTTGGTGTACCATGCGCAGTTTGTGCCGGTGCCTGCCGACCTCCTGCGCCTTATCCAGCGGCGCATCTCCGCCTTTGTGCTGGGGTTGGGGTGTATCCGCAACACCGACGATCGACAACTGCGATGGCGCCCGGCTCAGCAGGTGGCCAGCCTGCAGGCCAAGCAGGGTGGCGTCGCCTGCGTGGATGTGCAGGCGCACATCACCGCCATGCAGGCAAAGGTCATGGCAGCACTGCTGCACCCGCACAGGCACGCATGGAAGCAGTTCATGCGGGCGAACCTGGACCGTGCAGCGCCGGGGGCGGGGGAGCGGCTGCTGCTGCAGCAGCACTCTTCTGGACAGGCAGCAGCAGCACAGCGGCGGCGCCTCGGCGCTAGACACGCAGCACACATTGCAGCGTTTCAGGCGCTGGGGCTGCACAGGCGGGTCTCCCACGAGGGCATGACAGTCGAGCAGATACAACTGGAGCCAGTCATAGGGAACTACAGCGTGGCCAGCGCTGTCACAGGTGGGCTGTTCACCTCTGTCCCCAGCTTGCCCAGCACTTTGGTGCCCCGCCTGGCGGGCACAACCCTGGGGCAGGTGGCGCCACGGCTGGCCTTTGTGCCAGCTACTGACGGCCTCGTGCTGCCAGAGGCATGGCAAGCGACTCTGCAGGCACCAGCGCAGCCGCAGTGGCGCTTGGACCCACAGCGCAGGTGGGCTCGGCAGCAGGGCGAGGATGCAGTCCACTGGTATGACGTGCAGCAGGACGGCAGCCTACGCTGCCTCGACGCAGAGCCAGACCTGCCACCGGACGCGGCGCTGTCGCCGTGCTGCGTGGTGTTTGCCCCCTTGGGCGGCCCCCGCGGACAGCACAAGCAGCGGCAGCAGCAGCCAGGGGGGAGCCAAGGAACCCTCCGGCGGCATACTATCTGGTAGGGCGGTGGGATGAGATTCAGGTAGACCCCAACGTCTGGGGTTTTGGGCTGACTTGCCACTGCCACGGTATTCGGTCAGAGAAGCCACCCGCAGGCTAGTGCAGCTCAGCTGCAGATCACAGCGTGGCTGGGTCCCAGCGGTGGGTGTACGGCCGCGCTTGTGGCGGGATAGTGAAGGCACCCTGGCACCGGCCTCCGCCCTGCAGCAGCTTGAAGGGAAGCACAAGCGCAGCTTTGGAGAGATGATGCAGGCGGGCTTCAACAGCGGCAGCTCCAGCCGCAGCATCACCACTGCCGACCAGATGGCAGCGTATGATGCCCCCTGGATGCACGCCAGCCCAGCTCGCCAGCATGTCCGGCAGCGAGTGACAGACAGGGCAGCTACGGCAGCAGGGTCGCAGCCGACAGCCTGGCGACAACAGCAGAACTTGCAGCACGTCGCTGCCCCAGCTGTGGATGACAGCAAGGACCCTCTGGAGCGGGGCCTGCCGCCTGCTGCACCCACCGACTCAGACTGGGTGGCAGCATACCGCCGGGCTGCAGACAAGCGCCTGCCGCGGCCGCTGAGAGTCTTTGGGTGGCAGATGCTCCATGCAGCCGTCATGGTTGGGGGCGGTAGGGTGTATGCTGCCACTAACATGCAGGAGTTGCTGAGGTGCTGCTGCCCGCAACCGCAGTGCCAACCGGGGCAGCAGCACCCTCCACAGCAGCAACAGCAGCAACAGCTGGGCCAGGCTGGGGGGGTGCAACACCAGCAACAGCAGCAGGGACAGGTTGGGGAGGGAGGGCTGCTGCAGCCGCCGCCAACGCAGGCAGGCATGCTGCAGCAAGGGCAAGTGGGGGTGGGGCAACACCCCAGCCGCAGCTACGCAGCCAGGGTGGCGGTGGGGAAACACATCAGCAACTGCCACAGCAGCAGCAGCAGTTCCAGCAGCAATTGCAGGCTCCAGCTCCGAGCCCGGACAGCTACCAGCTCGAGTCTCTGTCCCACCTCTTTGTGCAGTGCCCGGTGGCAGTGGCCGTATGGGCGTGGTTTGCGCAGGTGTGGCACAGGGTGCAGCCAGGGGAAACGGTAGACTTTAGCAGCACCCGCATCCTATTGCTGGATGACAGCTCGGTGTGGCAGCCACCAGCGCAGCTGCGCCAGTTGTGGACTTTATTTTTTTTTTTTGTTGCAGTTGTGGACTTACCTACGCCTGCTGCTGCTTGAGTCCTTCTGGGTGGTTCGATGTGCCAGTGAGGGCCGCCCGTACAGCAGTGCGGCTGTCACCATAGATTTTTTTTTCAGGGTGAGCAAGTTACAAGAGCGGAGTCAAGCAACAGAAGCTACCCCTCAAGGGCTCTGGCAAGAGGATGGCGCAACCTGACCGGCGCCACCCTGTGAAGGGGCAGACCACCACCCTCACCACATGGTCAAATGAGCGGCGCATTGCAGCGCAGCCTGCTGAAAGCAGACACCAGGGCTCACCACGCACCCGCAAATTGTCTACGATAGTCACTGCCGGCTGTCGCGCAGGCGGTACTGCAGAAACTATACAAAAGCAAAGTGACACCACACGGCTAAACTCGCCTGGAACGGAACGCCGCGCAAGGCGGCACAATGGCTAAGTCACTAGCACCCCCTGCCGGGGTGTACACACCAACCTTGGCTGGTAGCATGAACCGGCCCCCCACAGTATTTTTTTCCCCCCCACAGTATGCACAAAACCACTCACCACTAATGCTGAAACCAAACCCAACCCCCATCCCTACTGCATCGCAGCAGCAGAAGCCCCCCCCATTTTTTTGTAGATGGTATGTTTTGGTGGGCCCAAAATGTCCCGTCCAAGGACCCCACTCCCAGAAGAGGCCCATCAAGCATCCCCTGGCAGCACAAGGCGGGGCCCGGTGCCATCCCCCACTGCGTACAAACCCCCGGCTGCTGCCATTTGGCGGCGAACCGCTCCGGCAGCAGCTCAGGGTTGCGGCCCGGAGCCAAGGCAAAGGCACCCCAGAGTTCAGGCGGATGTCTCCTTGTGTCCTGAGCCAGTCCTGCGAGAGCTGCTGCTGCAGTGCTGCCCTAAACCTATGGGTGACAGCCGCACTGCTGTAGGGCGGCCCTCACTGGCACACCGAACCACCCAGAAGGACTCAAGCAGCAGCAGGCGTAGGTAAGTCCACAACTGGCGCAGCTGCGCTGGTGGCTGCCACACCGAGCTGTCATCCAGCAATAGGATGCGGGTGCTGCCAAAGTCTACCGTTTCCCCTGGCTGCACCCTGTGCCACACCTGCGCAAACCACGCCCATACGGCCACTGCCACCGGGCACTGCACAAAGAGGTGGGACAGAGACTCGAGCTGGTAGCTGTCCGTGCTCGAAGCTGGAGCCTGCAATTGCTACTGGAGCTGCTGCTGCTGCTGTGGCAGTAGCTGATGTTTTTTTTTTTTTTTTTTTTTGGAAGTGATCAGTTACATTGGGCGGGACCAAGCAACCGGTGGTTCACTCCATAAAAAGATCCAGCGGGAGGATGGGGCAACCTGTTGTGACACCCACCCCACGGCACCCCTTGTGCAGGGGACACCATCGCAGGGCCGTGCAGACAGCTCCGTGAGAAGCAACCCCGAAGGGCATCCAGGGCCTGACCGTGCGCCCAGTGTCCTCTATACACCACAGCCGTCCGTAGACCAACTGCGGCAGGTCACAGTCCATGTTTGCCCCAATATGGCAAGGAAAAAAAATATGGCAAGGCCCATGGACCGGTCTAATGACTCACCAACCATATGTCAAAAGCAGTGCTAAGACACTCACATGCTGCAACCCTACAGAGCCAAGATACAACACAAACCAACACAAATCATGAAAGCCATTAGAGACACACAGACAAAAGACAGCTACTCATTGCCACACAAACAGCCAGAAGTCAGCATTAACGTCAGACACACACGCACAAGTCTGTATGCATGCGCATGCACACAGCTAATCGGGCACAAACAGTCCACCGTGCCACAATAAATCTCTACGACATGCTAGCTGGCGAGCGTGCACTCGAGCCAACACACAACAATCCATGCAACACCAGCCCTACAACAAGCAACACTCATGTGTGACCTTGCATGCACTGGAGTTGGTACACTTGCATGCCCCACAAGATTAACTCTCACACAAGCAGCAGACCCCCAACACGTACACATGCATACATTGCAAGGCGCCGTATTTGAAGGGTATCCACCCTCGCGTATGGGGCACCTGACAACATGGACTATGCACTAGGGTCAAACCACGTACATACTATGCCACCTAGTGTCGCACTGTGCACCAGCAGCAAATCACCTTGCACACATGGTTGATTTCCACACTGTGAACTAGATCAACTCTCACGCAAGAGCACACCACCTACACATACGCGACACCGACCCAAACCACGTACCCAATATGCCCCCAAGTCTCACACTGTGCACAATCAGCACTCAACTACTATTTGACCTTGCAAACACAGCATGAAGTACACGTGCGCTCGCAAGACACACCACCAAGACAGTCCTAGCAGCCACATCCTACCACCTGTGCACTCACAGGGGCGGGCTCCACACTGCGCGCATTCTGCAAGAAACACACACTCCCCGGCTGATTCTCAACCTATACACACTGCACAGTCCCAGTTCCTCGTAGCCGGGCATGAGACTCGAACACCCCAGGCGTTCCCTGCCCATCCATGGGTGGGCAAGCAGGGAGCCTTTTCTTTGTGGAATTTGTTGTGCTTCTCGGGTCTTTTTTTTTTTTTTTTTGGGAGTGAGCAAGTTACAGGAGCGAAGTCAAGCAACAGAAGCCACCCCTCAAAGCTCAGGCAAGAGGAAGCTTCTCGGGTCTTGGCTACGTGTTTGCTTTACTCTGTATCATAGTTGTTGTTGTGCCTCTGGAGTGTGTGTGCATCACACACGGTGTAAGCGTTTGGGTTGCTCTTCTGGGGGCGGCTAGCCGCTCTGGTGCCTTGCTTGGTTGGCACTGGGGCAACAATGTCAGTGTTTTTGTTGGCTTAGGTGTGGGGCGGATTTAGCCCTGCATATTTTTTTTTTTTTTGGGAGTGAGCAAGTTACAGGAGCGAAGTCAAGCAACAGAAGCCACCCCTCAAAGCTCAGGCAAGAGGATGGCGCAACCTGGCAGGCACCACCCTGTGAGGGCGCAAGCCGACACCCCCACCACATGGTCTCACGGGCGGCACGTCGCAGTGCAGCCTGCCAAAAAGCAGACACCAGGACCCGACCATGCACCTGCAGAATGACTAGAGAAAAGCAACGGCAAAGGGACAAAGCATGCGAGCAACACCAACGCAAGCGAGTCAACACAGAGCCGAGAGAAAGCACCACCGATGCGTCACCACACTCACACACCTCACCGGTGTGCAGAGCCAGCCCCCCACAGAGGGCTGAAGAACACCCTGAAACCAACAAGCGGCGGCCACACAGCACATGGCTGGCCGCTGTACTCGACAAAAGCCAGCGCGCAGAGGGCCCAAATACCCCGGCGTGGTGCACCACCACACCTGCACACCTCTCCAATATGCAGGGCTAAATCCGCCCCACACCTAAGCCAACAAAAACAATAACAGCCCTGCATATTGGAGAGGTGTGCAGTGTGGTGGTGCATCACGCCGGGGGGCTTTCGGCCCTTTGCGCGCTGGCTTTTGTCTAGTACAGCGGCCAGCCCTGTGCTGTGTGGCCGCCGCTTGTTTGTTTTTTTTTTATTCGCTTGTTTGTTCAAGGTGTTTCTTCAGCCCCTCTGTGGGGGGGCTGGCTCTGCACACCGGTGAGGTGTGTGAGTGTGGCGCACATCGGTGGTGCTTTCTCTCGGCTCTGTGCTGACTCGCTTGCGTTAGTGTTGCTCGCATGCTTTGTCTTTTTTTTTTTTTTTTTGGGAAAAGATTTTGCATGCTTTGTCCCTTTGCCGTTGCTTTTCTCTAGTCATCTTGCGGGTGCATGGTCGGGTCCTGGTGTCTGCTTTTTGGCAGGCTGCACTGCAAAGTGCCGCCCGTGAGACCATGTGGTGGGGGTGTCGGCTTGCGCCCTCACAGGGTGGTGCCTGCCAGGTTGCGCCATCCTCTTGCCTGAGCTTTGAGGGGTGGCTTCTGTTGCTTGACTTCGCTCTTGTAACTTATCACTCCAAAAAAAAAAATAATTTACGCAAGCGAGTCAACGCAGAGCCGAGAAAAAAGCACCACGTAGCGTTGGGTTGACGGCGGCGGATGGTGCGCGGCGGTGGTGGTCCGCAAACATCATCTGGTTGGCTCTAGTGAAAGACAAAAATAGTGTCTTCAAGCGTACCAACATGCACCCCATTTTTTTTATTTTTTTTTCAGGGTGAGCAAGTTACAAGAGCGGAGTCAAGCAACAGAAGCTACCCCAGCGCCGCATCTCAGCGCCGCATCTCAGCCTTTATCCTGGGGCTGGGGTGCATCCGCAACACAGACAACAGGCAGCTGCGTTGGCGCCCAGCTCAGCAGGTGGCCAGCCTGCAGGCCAAGCAGGGGGGCATAGCCAGCGTGGATGTGCAGGCACATGTGACAGCTATGCAGGGAAAGGTGATGGCAGCACTCCTGCACCCCCACAAGCAAGCATGGAAGCAGTTCATGCGGGCCAACTTGGAGCGTGCAGGGGTGGGGGTGCGGGTGCTGCTACAGCAGCACTCCTCGGGGCAGGGAGCAGCAGCAATGCGGCGGCGCCTCAACCCAAGGCACGCAGCGCACGTCGCCGCGTTCCAGTCGCTGGGGCGACATGACGGTGGATCAGATCAAACTAGAGCCAGTAGTGGGGAATCACAGCGTGGCCAGCGCCGTCACAGGTGTGCTGTTCGGCTCTGCCCGAGACATGCCCAGCAGTGTGCAGCCTCGCTCGGCAGACTCAACTCTTGGGCAGGTGGCAGAGCGAGGCTTGTCCTTTCAGCCAGCGGTGGATGGCCTCGTGCTGCCGACGGCATGGCAGCAGGCTCTCCAGCCGCCTGCAGATCAGCAGCAGCAGCAGCAGCGGCAGCCGTCGTTGCAGCAGCAGTCACAGTGGGAAGTGGACTCAGGGGACAGGTGGGTGTGGCAGGGGATGGAGGACCGGGAGCAGTGGTATCAGGTGCAGCCAGATGGCAGCCTCCGCTGCCTCAACACAGATCCTGACGTGCCGCAGGGTGTGGTGTTCGCTCCTTGCTGCGTGGTGTTCGCTCCGCTGGGCGGCCCACGCAGGCAGCACAGGCAGCAGCAGCAGTCAGAGGCCACACAGCGGGAGCCCCTTGAGGCCTACTACTTGGTGGGGCGTGGCCTGAGATCCAGGTCGACCCCAATGTGTGGGGCTTTGGGCCGGACACGGGGGTTGTGCAGTATTCAGTTAGGGACATCACACGCAGGCTGGTGCAGCTCAAATGCAGGTCACAGCCTGGGTGGGTCCTGGACAGGGGGGTGCGACCTCGGCTGTGGCGGGACAGCGACGGCAACCTGGCGCCCAGCACAGGTTTGCAGCAGCTGGAAGCGAAGCACAAGCGCAGCTTTGCAGAGATGCTGCAGACTGGCTTCAGCACAGGTAACAGCAGCAGCAGCAGCGGCCGCCACCGCATCACTACTGCTGACCAGATGGCAGCATATGATACTACGTGGATGCACGACAGCCCAGCTCGGCAGCATGTCCTGCAGCGGGTTGCAGACAGGGCCGCTACAGCAGCAGGGTCCCAGCCAACAGCTTGGCGGCAGCAGCAGGACCTACAGCATGTCACCACCCCAACCGTGGATGACACGGAGGACCCCTTGGCCAGGGGCTTGCAGCCCGCTACAGACGCCGACTCAGCGTGGGGAAAAGCGTACCGTCGGGCCGCTGACAAGCGCCTGCCACGGCCGCTGCGGGTGTTTGGATGGCAGATGCTTCATGCCGCCGTCAGGGTGGGGGATGGTAGGGTATATGCTGCCACTAACATGCAGGAGCTGCTGCAATGCTGCTGTCCGCAGCAGCAGTGCCGGCTGGGGCCCCAGCAGCAGCAGCAGCCGGGCCAGGCAGGAGCACTGCAGTCTCAGCAGCAACAGCACCAGGGGCAGGGCGGGAATGGGGGATCACAGCTGCTGCTGCAACAACAGCAGCAGCAGCAGCAGGGGCAGGGTGGGGATGGGCAGCCGCAACAGCAGCCGCAGCCGCAGCCGGGCCAGGCTGCGACCGAAGGAGCACAGCAACACCAGCAGCAGTCGCAGTCACAGCAGCAGGTTGGGACCCAGCAGCAGCGGCTGCCGACTCCAGACAACTATCAGCTCGAGTCTCTGTCTCACCTCTTTGTGCAGTGCCCTGTCGCCGTGGCTGTGTGGGCTTGGTTTGCAGGTGTGTGGCAGAGGGTGCAGCCGGGAGCAGCAGTGGACTTCAGTAGCGTTCGCATCCTGCTGCTGGATGACAGCACAGTGTGGAAGCCTCCACCAGCGCTGCAGCAGCTTTGGACATACCTGCGGCTGCTACTGCTGGAGTCCTTCTGGGTGGTTCGGTGTGCCAGCGAGGGCCGGCCGTACAGCAGTGTTGCAGTCATCCACAGGTTCAGGGCAGCACTGCAGCAGCAGCTCTCACAGGACTGGCTTAGGTCTCAGAGGGACATCCGCCTCAACTCTGGGGTGCCTCTGTCCTGGCTACGGGGCCGCAACCCCGTCCTGTCGCCAGAGCGGTTTGATGCTAAGTGGCAACAGCAGGGGGTGTTGTACACAGTGGCGGCAGGCATGGGCCCCCGCCTTGCGTTCTAGAGGGAGGGTGGTCATACGGGGGCTGGGGGGTTCGGGAGCGGGGTTTGGAAAGTGGGAGGGCCTTTTCTGTGTGGGGTTTGTTGTGCTTCTCGGGTCTTGGCTACGTGTGTGCTTTGCTCTGTATCATAGTTGTTGTTGTGCCTCTGGAGTGTGTGCGCATCACACAGGGTGTAAGCGTTTGGGTTGTTCTCTGGGGGCGGCTGGCCGCTATGGTGCCTTGCTTGGTTGGCACTGGGGCGACAATGTTAGTGTTTTTGTTGGCTTAGGTGTGGGGCGGATTTAGCCCTGCATATTGGAGAGGTGTGCAGGTGTGGTAGTGCACCACGCCGGGGGTCTTGGGGCCCTCTGCGCGCTGGCTTTTGTCTAGTACAGCGGCCAGCCTTGTGCTGTGTGGCCGCCGCTTGTTGGTTTCAGGGTGTTTCTTCAGCCCCTCTGTGGGGGGGCTGGCTGTGCACACCGGTGAGGTGTGTGAGTGTGGTGACGCATCGGTGGTGCTTTCTCTCGGCTCTGTGTTGACTCGCTTGCGTTCGTGTTGCTCGCCTGCTTTGTCCCTTTGCCGTTGCTTTTCTCTAGTCATTCTGCGGGTGCATGGTCGGGTCCTGGTGTCTGTTTTTTGGCAGGCTGCACTTCGACGTGCCGCCCGTGAGACCATGTGGTGGGGGTGTCGGCTTGCGCCCTCACAGGGTGGTGCCTGCCAGGTTGCGCCATCCTCTTGCCTGAGCTTTGAGGGGTGGCTTCTGTTGCTTGACTTCGCTCTTGTAACTTGCTCACTCCAAAAAAAAAAAAAAAAAAAAAAAAAAAAAGAAGCTACCCCTCAAAGGCTCTGGCTGCACCCCAATTGAGTCAGAGAGCGGCGCGTAGCGTTGGGTTGACGGTGGCGGATGGTGCGCAGCGGTGGTGGTCCGCAAAAATCATCTGGTTGGCTCTAGTGAAAGACAAAAATAGTGTCTTCAAGCGTACCAACATGCACCCCAATTGAGTCAGAGAGCGGCGCGTAGCGTTGGGTTGACGGCGGCGGATGGTGTGCAGCGATGGTGGTCCGCAAAAATCATCTGGTTGGCTCTAGTGAAAGACAAAAATAGTGTCTTCAAGCGTACCAACATGCACCCCAATTGAGTCAGAGAGCGGCGCGTAGCGTTGGGTTGACGGCGGCGGATGGTGCGCTGCGGTGGTGGTCCGCAAACATCATCTGGTTGGCTCTAGTGAAAGACAAAAATAGTGTCTTCAAGCGTACCAACATGCACCCCAATTGAGTCAGAGAGCGGCGCGTAGCGTTGGGTTGACGGCGGCGGATGGTGCGCAGCGGTGGTGGTCCACAAACATCATCTGGTTGGCTCTAGTGAAAGACAAAAATAGTGTCTTCAAGCGTACCAACATGCACCCCAATTGAGTCAGAGAGCGGCGCGTAGCGTTGGGTTGACGGCGGCGGATGGTGCGCAGCGGTGGTGGTCCGCAAACATCATCTGTTTGGCTCTAGTGAAAGACAAAAATAGTGTCTTCAAGCGTACCAACATGCACCCCAATTGAGTCAGAGAGCGGCGCGTAGCGTTGGGTTGACGGCGGCGGATGGTGCGCAGCGATGGTGGTCCGCAAACATCATCTGGTTGGCTCTAGTGAAAGACAAAAATAGTGTCTTCAAGCGTACCAACATGCACCCCAATTGAGTCAGAGAGCGGCGCGTAGCGTTGGGTTGACGGCGGCGGATGGTGCGCAGCGGTGGTGGTCCGCAAAAATCATCTGGTTGGCTCTAGTGAAAGACAAAAATAGTGTCTTCAAGCGTACCAACATGCACCCCAATTGAGTCAGAGAGCGGCGCATAGCGTTGGGTTGACGGCGGCGGATGGTGCGCAGCGGTGGTGGTCCGCAAAAATCATCTGGTTGGCTCTAGTGAAAGACAAAAATAGTGTCTTCAAGCATACCAACATGCACCCCAATTGAGTCAGAGAGCGGCGCGTAGCGTTGGGTTGACGGCGGCGGATGGTGCGCAGCGGTTGTGGTCCGCAAACATCATCTGGTTGGCTCTAGTGAAAGACAAAAATAGTGTCTTCAAGCGTACCAACATGCACCCCAATTGAGTCAGAGAGCGGCGCGTAGCGTTGGGTTGACGGCGGCGGATGGTGCGCAGCGGTGGTGGTCCGCAAAAATCATCTGGTTGGCTCTAGTGAAAGACAAAAATAGTGTCTTCAAGCGTACCAACATGCACCCCAATTGAGTCAGAGAGCGACGCGTAGCGTTGGGTTGACGGCGGCGGATGGTGCGCAGCGATGGTGGTCCGCAAAAATCATCTGGTTGGCTCTAGTGAAAGACAAAAATAGTGTCTTCAAGCGTACCAACATGCACCCCAATTGAGTCAGAGAGCGGCGCGTAGCGTTGGGTTGACGGCGGCGGATGGTGCGCTGCGGTGGTGGTCCGCAAAAATCATCTGGTTGGCTCTAGTGAAAGGCAATAATAGTGTCTTCAAGCGTACCAACATGCACCCCAATTGAGTCAGAGAGCGGCGCGTAGCGTTGGGTTGACGGCGGCGGATGGTGCGCAGCGGTGGTGGTCCGCAAACATCATCTGGTTGGCTCTAGTGAAAGACAAAAATAGTGTCTTCAAGCGTACCAACATGCACCCCAATTGAGTCAGAGAGCGGCGCGTAGCGTTGGGTTGACGGCGGCGGATGGTGCGCAGCGGTGGTGGTCCGCAAACATCATCTGGTTGGCTCTAGTGAAAGACAAAAATAGTGTCTTCAAGCGTACCAACATGCACCCCAATTGAGTCAGAGAGCGGCGCGTAGCGTTGGGTTGACGGCGGCGGATGGTGCGCAGCGGTGGTGGTCCGCAAAAATCATCTGGTTGGCTCTAGTGAAAGACAAAAATAGTGTCTTCAAGCGTACCAACATGCACCCCAATTGAGTCAGAGAGCGACGCGTAGCGTTGGGTTGACGGCGGCGGATGGTGCGCAGCGATGGTGGTCCGCAAAAATCATCTGGTTGGCTCTAGTGAAAGACAAAAATAGTGTCTTCAAGCGTACCAACATGCACCCCAATTGAGTCAGAGAGCGGCGCAGAGCGTTGGGTTGACGGCGGCGGATGGTGCGCTGCGGTGGTGGTCCGCAAAAATCATCTGGTTGGCTCTAGTGAAAGACAAAAATAGTGTCTTCAAGCGTACCAACATGCACCCCAATTGAGTCAGAGAGCGGCGCGTAGCGTTGGGTTGACGGCGGCGGATGGTGCGCTGCGGTGGTGGTCCGCAAAAATCATCTGGTTGGCTCTAGTGAAAGACAAAAATAGTGTCTTCAAGCGTACCAACATGCACCCCAATTGAGTCAGAGAGCGGCGCGTAGCGTTGGGTTGACGGCGGCGGATGGTGCGCAGCGGTGGTGGTCCGCAAAAATCATCTGGTTGGCTCTAGTGAAAGACAAAAACAAAAAAACAAAAAAAAAAGAAGACAAAAACAGTGTCTTCAAGCGTACCAACATGCACCCCAATTGAGTCAGAGAGCGGCGCGTAGCGTTGGGTTGACGGCGGCGGATGGTGCGCAGCGGTGGTGGTCCGCCAAATCATCTGGTTGGCTCTAGTGAAAGACAAAAATGGGGCTTTGGGCCGGACACGGGGGTAATGCAGTATTCAGTTAGGGACATCACACGCAGGCTGGTGCAGCTCAAGTGCAGGTCACAGCCTGGGTGGGTCCTGGACAGGGGGGTGCGACCTCGGCTGTGGCGGGACAGCGACGGCAACCTGGCGCCCAGCACAGGTTTGCAGCAGCTGGAAGCGAAGCACAAGCGCAGCTTTGCAGAGATGCTGCAGACTGGCTTCAGCCCAGGTAACAGCAGCAGCAGCAGCAGCGGCCGCCACCGCATCACTACTGCTGACCAGATGGCAGCATATGATACTACGTGGATGCACGACAGCCCAGCTCGGCAGCATGTCCTGCAGCGGGTTGCAGACAGGGCCGCTACAGCAGCTGGGTCCCAGCCAACAGCTTGGCGGCAGCAGCAGGACCTACAGCATGTCACCACCCCAGCCGTGGCTGACACAGAGGACCCCTTGGCCAGGGGCCTGCAGCCTGCTACAGAGGCCGACTCGGCATGGGGAACAGCGTACCGTAGGGCTGCTGACAAGCGCCTGCCCCGGCCGCTGCGGGTGTTTTTTTTTTTTTTTTTTTTTTTGGAAGTGATCAGTTACATTGGTTGGGCGGGACCAAGCAACCGGTGGTTCACTCCATAAAAAGGTCCAGTGGGAGGATGGGGCAACCTGTTGTGACACCCACCCCACGGCACCCCTTGTGCAGGGGACACCATCGCAGGGCCGTGCAGACAGCTCCGTGAGAAGCAGCCCCGAAGGGCATCCAGGGCCTGACCGTGCGCCCAGATTCCAATCTACACCACAGCAATCCGTGGATCTACTGTGGGCTACCACAGTCCATAATTTGTCACAAGGTGACAATGCTCATGGGCTGGCCTAAACATACTCCAACACTCTACACATGGACTTCAGTAACGTTCGCATCCTGTTGCTGGATGACCACACAGTGTGGAAGCCTCCACCAGCGCTGCAGCAGCTTTGGACATACCTGCGGCTGCTACTGCTGGAGTCCTTCTGGGTGGTTCGGTGTGCCAGCGAGGGCCGGCCGTACAGCAGTGTTGCAGTCATCCACAGGTTCAGGGCAGCACTGCAGCAGCAGCTCTCACAGGACTGGCTTAGGTCTCAGGGGGACATCCGCCTCAACTCTGGGGTGCCTCTGTCCTGGCTACGGGGCCGCAACCCCGTTCTGTCGCCAGAGCGGTTTGATGTTGTCATGTAGGCATGCCATAGGGGCATGCACTAAGGCGTCTTGTTCAGCCTTGGGTGTGCATTGGAATGCAACTTGTGTGATGTGCGTATGTTTGTGTGTGAAATCTGTTTCTATGTAGGACCATTGACTAGTAAGCAAGTGTTGTACTTGTGCATACATGTGTGTGTGTTGTGTGTATGGATGTGGAGTGTGTGTTTCTTGCAGAATGCGCGCAGTGTGGAGCCTGCCCCTGTGAGTGCAAATGTGGTAGGCTGTGGGTGCTAGGACTGTCTTGGTGGTGTGTCTTGCGAGCGCACGTGTACTTCATGATGTGTTTGCAAGGTCAAATAGTAGCTGGGTGCTGAGTGTGCACAGTGTGAGACTTGGGGGCATATTGGGTACGTGGTTTGTGTTGGTGTCGCGTATGTGTCGGTGGTGTGCTCTTGCGTGAGAGTTGCTGTTGTTCACAGTGTGGAGATCAACCATGTGTGCAAGGTGGTTTGCTGCTGGTGCACAGTGCGACACTAGGTGGCATAGTATGTACGTGGTTTGACCCTAGTGCATAGTCCATGTTGTCAGGTGCCCCATACGCGAGGGTGGATACCCTTCAAATACGGCGCCTTGCAATGTATGCATGTGTACGTGTTGGTGGTCTGCAGCTTGTGTGAGAGTTAATCTTGTGTGGCATGCACGTGTACCAACTCCAGTGCATGCAAGGTCACACATGCGTGTTGCTTGTTGTAGGGCTGGTGTTGCATGGACTGTTGTGTGTTGGCTCGAGTGCACGCTCGCCAGCTAGCATGCTGTAGAGATTTGGTGTGGCGCGGTGGACTGTTTGTGCCCGATTAGCTGTGTGCATGCGCGTGCATACAGACTTGTGCGTGTGTGTCTGTTTGACTTGCCTGCTGACTTCTGGCTTTTTGTGTGCCAATGAGTAGCTGTCTTTTGCCTGTGTGTCTTTTTTTTTTTTTTTTTTTTTGGGAGTGAGCAAGTTACAGGAGCGAAGTCAAGCAACAGAAGCCACCCCTCAAAGCTCAGGCAAGAGGATGGCGCAACCTGGCAGGCACCACCCTGTGAGGGCGCAAGCCGACACCCCCACCACATGGTCTCACGGGCGGCACGTCGCAGTGCAGCCTGCCAAAAAGCAGACACCAGGACCCGACCATGCACCTGCAGAATGACTAGAGAAAAGCAACGGCAAAGGGACAAAGCATGCGAGCAACACCAACGCAAGCGAGTCAACACAGAGCCGAGAGAAAGCACCACCGATGCGTCACCACACTCACACACCTCACCGGTGTGCAGAGCCAGCCCCCCACAGAGGGGCTGAAGAAACACCATGAAACCAACAAGCGGCGGCCACACAGCACATGGCTGGCCGCTGTACTCGACAAAAGCCAGCGCGCAGAGGGCCCAAATACCCCGGCGTGGTGCACCACCACACCTGCACACCTCTCCAATATGCAGGGCTAAATCCGCCCCACACCTAAGCCAACAAAAACAATAACATTGTTGCCCCAGTGCCAACCAAGCAAGGCACCAGAGCGGCCAGCCGCCCCCAGAGAACAACCCAAACGCTTAAACCATGTGTGATGAGCACACACTCCAGAGGCACAACAACAACTATGATACAGAGTAAAGCACACACGTAGCCAAGACCCGAGAAGCACACCAAACCCCACACAGAAAAGGCCCTCCCGCTTTCCAAACCCCGCTACCGAACACCCCAGCCCCCGCATGACCACCCTCCCTCTAGAACGCAAGGCGGGGGCCCATGCCTGCCGCCACTGTGTACAACACCCCCTGCTGTTGCCACTTAGCATCAAACCGCTCTGGCGACAGAACGGGGTTGCGGCCCCGTAGCCAGGACAGAGGCACCCCAGAGTTGAGGCGGATGTCCCCCTGAGACCTAAGCCAGTCCTGTGAGAGCTGCTGCTGCAGTGCTGCCCTGAACCTGTGGATGACTGCAACACTGCTGTACGGCCGGCCCTCGCTGGCACACCGAACCACCCAGAAGGACTCCAGCAGTAGCAGCCGCAGGTATGTCCAAAGCTGCTGCAGCGCTGGTGGAGGCTTCCACACTGTGTGGTCATCCAGCAACAGGATGCGAACGTTACTGAAGTCCACTGCTGCTCCCGGCTGCACCCTCTGCCACACACCTGCAAACCAAGCCCACACAGCCACGGCGACAGGGCACTGCACAAAGAGGTGAGACAGAGACTCGAGCTGATAGCTGTCTGGAGTCGGCAGCTGCTGCTGCTGTGTCCCAACCTGCTGCTGTGACTGCGACTGCTGCTGGTGGTGCTGTGCTCCTTCGTTCGCAGCCTGGCCCGGCTGCGGCTGCGGCTGCTGTTGCGGTTGCCCAACCCCACCCTGCCCTTGCTGCTGCTGCTGCTGCTGCTGTTGTTGCAGCAGCAGCTGTGATCCCCCATTCCCGCCCTGCCCCTGTTGCTGTTGCTGCTGAGACTGCAGTGCTCCCGCCTGGCCCGGCTGCTGCTGCTGCTGCTGCTGTGGCCCCAGCCGGCACTGCTGCTGCGGACAGCAGCAGTGCAGCAGCTCCTGCATGTTGGTGGCAGCATATACCCTACTATCCCCAACCCTGACGGCGGCATGAAGCATCTGCCATCCAAACACCCGCAGCGGCCGGGGCAGGCGCTTGTCAGCAGCCCTACGGTACGCTGTTCCCCATGCCGAGTCGGCCTCTGTAGCAGGCTGCAGGCCCCTGGCCAAGGGGTCCTCCGTGTCAGCCACGGCTGGGGTGGTGACATGCTGTAGGTCCTGCTGCTGCCGCCAAGCTGTTGGCTGGGACCCAGCTGCTGTAGCGGCCCTGTCTGCAACCCGCTGCAGGACATGCTGCCGAGCTGGGCTGTCGTGCATCCACGTAGTATCATATGCTGCCATCTGGTCAGCAGTAGTGATGCGGTGGCGGCCGCTGCTGCTGCTGCTGTTACCTGGGCTGAAGCCAGTCTGCAGCATCTCTGCAAAGCTGCGCTTGTGCTTCTTTGTTTTTTTTTTTTTTTTTAGGGAGTGAGCAAGTTACAGGAGCGAAGTCAAGCAACAGAAGCCACCCCTCAAAGCTCAGGCAAGAGGATGGCGCAACCTGGCAGGCACCACCCTGTGAGGGCGCAAGCCGACACCCCCACCACATGGTCTCACGGGCGGCCCGTCGCAGTGCAGCCTGCCAAAAAGCAGACACCAGGACCCGACCATGCACCTGCAGAATGACTAGAGAAAAGCAACGGCAAAGGGACAAAGCATGCGAGCAACACCAACGCAAGCGAGTCAACACAGAGCCGAGAGAAAGCACCACCGATGCGTCACCACACTCACACACCTCACCGGTGTGCAGAGCCAGCCCCCACAGAGGGGCTGAAGAAACACACTGAAACCAACAAGCGGCGGCCACACAGCGCTTGTGCTTCGCTTCCAGCTGCTGCAAACCTGTGCTGGGCGCCAGGTTGTTGTCGCTGTCCCGCCACAGCCGAGGTCGCACCCCCCTGTCCAGGACCCACCCAGGCTGTGACCTGCACTTGAGCTGCACCAGCCTGCGTGTGATGTCCCTAACTGAATACTGCACAACCCCCGTGTCCGGCCCAAAGCCCCACACATTGGGGTCGACCTGGATCTCAGGCCAACGCCCCACCAAGTAGTAGGCCTCAAGGGGCTCCCGCTGTGTGGCCTCTGACTGCTGCTGCTGCCTGTGCTGCCTGCGTGGGCCGCCCAGTGGAGCGAACACCACGCAGCAAGGAGCGAACACCACACCCTGCGGCACGTCAGGATCTGTGTTGAGGCAGCGGAGGCTGCCATCTGGCTGCACCTGATACCACTGCTCCCGGTCCTCCATCCCCTGCCACACCCACCTGTCCCCTGAGTCCACTTCCCACTGTGACTGCTGCTGCAGCGACGGCTGCCGCTGCTGCTGCTGCTGCTGATCTGCAGGCGGCTGGAGAGCCTGCTGCCATGCCGTCGGCAGCACGAGGCCATCCACCGCTGGCTGAAAGGACAAGCCTCGCTCTGCCACCTGCCCAAGAGTTGAGTCTGCCGAGCGAGGCTGCACACTGCTGGGCAGGTCTCGGGCTGAGCTGAACAGCACACCTGTGACGGCGCTGGCCACGCTGTGATTCCCCACTACTGGCTCTAATGGCCTGTGTGTCTCTAATGGCTTTCATGATTTGTGCTGGTGTGTGTTGTATCTTGGCTCTGTAGGGTTGCAGCATGTGAGTGTCTTAGCACTGCTTTTGACATATGGATGGTGAGTCATTAGACCGGTCCATGGGCCTTGCCATATTGGGGCAAACATGGTCTGTGACCTGCCGCAGTTGGTCTACGGACGGCTGTGGTGTATAGAGGACACTGGGCGCACGGTCAGGCCCTGGATGCCCTTCGGGGCTGCTTCTCACGGAGCTGTCTGCACGGCCCTGCGATGGTGTCCCCTGCACAAGGGGTGCCGTGGGGTGGGTGTCACAACAGGTTGCCCCATCCTCCCGCTGGATCTTTTATGGAGTGAACCACAGGTTGCTTGGTCCCGCCCAATGTAACTGATCACTTCCAAAAAAAAAAAAAAATTTATGGATGTGGATCCCATTGACATGTGGGTGTGGATCCTCATTGACATTTCAATGGTATATGTGGTGACATCTGATAGTTGTTTGTGCAAGAGTACCGTGATGATTGCACAACCCTCCATTAGGCGGTTGTTATCGTACAGTGTTAATGGCTTGATTGCTTGATGGTGTGTGTAGAGTGTTGGAGTATGTTTAGGCCAGCCCATGAGCATTGTCACCTTGTGACAAATTATGGACTGTGGTAGCCCACAGTAGATCCACGGATTGCTGTGGTGTAGATTGGAATCTGGGCGCACGGTCAGGCCCTGGATGCCCTTCGGGGCTGCTTCTCACGGAGCTGTCTGCACGGCCCTGCGATGGTGTCCCCTGCACAAGGGGTGCCGTGGGGTGGGTGTCACAACAGGTTGCCCCATCCTCCCACTGGACCTTTTTATGGAGTGAACCACCGGTTGCTTGATCCCGCCCAATGTAACTGATCACTTCCCAAATAAAAAAAAAAAAAAAAAGAGCGGTTTGATGCTAAGTGGCAACAGCAGGGGGTGTTGTACACAGTGGCGGCAGGCATGGGCCCCCGCCTTGCGTTCTAGAGGGAGGGTGGTCATGCGGGGGCTGGGGTGTTCGGGAGCGGGGTTTGGAAAGCGGGAGGGCCTTTTCTGTGTGGGGTTTGGTGTGCTTCTCGGGTCTTGGCTACGTGTGTGCTTTACTCTGTATCATAGTTGTTGTTGTGCCTCTGGAGTGTGTGCTCATCACACATGGTTTAAGCGTTTGGGTTGTTCTCTGGGGGCGGCTGGCCGCTCTGGTGCCTTGCTTGGTTGGCACTGGGGCAACAATGTTATTGTTTTTGTTGGCTTAGGTGTGGGGCGGATTTAGCCCTGCATATTGGAGAGGTGTGCAGGTGTGGTGGTGCACCACGCCGGGGGTATTTGGGCCCTCTGCGCGCTGGCTTTTGTCGAGTACAGCGGCCAGCCATGTGCTGTGTGGCCGCCGCTTGTTGGTTTCAGGGTGTTTCTTCAGCCCTCTGTGGGGGCTGGCTCTGCACACCGGTGAGGTGTGTGAGTGTGGTGACGCATCGGTGGTGCTTTCTCTCGGCTCTCTGTTGACTCGCTTGCGTTGGTGTTGCTCGCATGCTTTGTCCCTTTGCCGTTGCTTTTCTCTAGTCATTCTGCAGGTGCATGGTCGGGTCCTGGTGTCTGCTTTTTGGCAGGCTGCACTGCGACGTGCCGCCCGTGAGACCATGTGGTGGGGGTGTCGGCTTGCGCCCTCACAGGGTGGTGCCTGCCAGGTTGCGCCATCCTCTTGCCTGAGCTTTGAGGGGTGGCTTCTGTTGCTTGACTTCGCTCCTGTAACTTGCTCACTCCCAAAAAAAAAAAAAAAAAAAAACACTCTACACACACCATCAAGCAATCAAGCCATTAACACTGTACGATAACAACCGCCTAATGGAGGGTTGTGCAATCATCACGGTACTCTTGCACAAACAACTATCAGATGTCACCACATATACCATTGAAATGTCAATGAGGATCCACACCCACATGTCAATGGGATCCACATCCATACACACAACACACACACATGTATGCACAAGTACAACACTTGCTTACTAGTCAATGGTCCTACATAGAAACAGATTTCACACACAAACATACGCACATCACACAAGTTGCATTCCAATGCACACCCAAGGCTGAACAAGACGCCTTAGTGCATGCGGGTGTTTGGATGGCAGATGCTTCATGCCGCCGTCAGGGTTGGGGATAGTAGGGTATATGCTGCCACCAACATGCAGGAGCTGCTGCACTGCTGCTGTCTTTTTTTTTTTTTTTTTGTTGGAAGTGATCAGTTACATTGGGCGGGACCAAGCAACCGGTGGTTCACTCCATAAAAAGGTCCAGTGGGAGGATGGGGCAACCTGTTGTGACACCCACCCCACGGCACCCCTTGTGCAGGGGACACCATCGCAGGGCCGTGCAGACAGCTCCGTGAGAAGCAGCCCCGAAGGGCATCCAGGGCCTGACCGTGCGCCCAGATTCCAATCTACACCACAGCAATCCGTGGATCTACTGTGGGCTACCACAGTCCATAATTTGTCACAAGGTGACAATGCTCATGGGCTGGCCTAAACATACTCCAACACTCTACACACACCATCAAGCAATCAAGCCATTAACACTGTACGATAACAACCGCCTAATGGAGGGTTGTGCAATCATCACGGTACTCTTGCACAAACAACTATCAGATGTCACCACATATACCATTGAAATGTCAATGAGGATCCACACCCACATGTCAATGGGATCCACATCCATACACACAACACACACACATGTATGCACAAGTACAACACTTGCTTACTAGTCAATGGTCCTACATAGAAACAGATTTCACACACAAACATACGCACATCACACAAGTTGCATTCCAATGCACACCCAAGGCTGAACAAGACGCCTTAGTGCATGCGGGTGTTTGGATGGCAGATGCTTCATGCCGCCGTCAGGGTTGGGGATAGTAGGGTATATGCTGCCACCAACATGCAGGAGCTGCTGCACTGCTGCTGTCTTTTTTTTTTTTTTTTTGTTGGAAGTGATCAGTTACATTGGGCGGGACCAAGCAACCGGTGGTTCACTCCATAAAAAGGTCCAGTGGGAGGATGGGGCAACCTGTTGTGACACCCACCCCACGGCACCCCTTGTGCAGGGGACACCATCGCAGGGCCGTGCAGACAGCTCCGTGAGAAGCAGCCCGAAGGGCATCCAGGGCCTGACCGTGCGCCCAGATTCCAATCTACACCACAGCAATCCGTGGATCTACTGTGGGCTACCACAGTCCATAATTTGTCACAAGGTGACAATGCTCATGGGCTGGCCTAAACATACTCCAACACTCTACACACACCATCAAGCAATCAAGCCATTAACACTGTACGATAACAACCGCCTAATGGAGGGTTGTGCAATCATCACGGTACTCTTGCACAAACAACTATCAGATGTCACCACATATACCATTGAAATGTCAATGAGGATCCACACCCACATGTCAATGGGATCCACATCCATACACACAACACACACACATGTATGCACAAGTACAACACTTGCTTACTAGTCAATGGTCCTACATAGAAACAGATTTCACACACAAACATACGCACATCACACAAGTTGCATTCCAATGCACACCCAAGGCTGAACAAGACGCCTTAGTGCATGCCCCTATGGCATGCCTACATGACAACATCAAACACACACACACACATACACATGTGTCCAAGCAGGTGTGCATGCCTATAGGTCAACTGCACATCCAAATGCAAGCACTACTGCAACGGCAAAGAGGCTACTACTCCATGCATCCAATCATGTATACAACCAAGCACAACATCACACACTTAAACATCTCCACCTTTAGACTTGAAGTGTCTCCTAAGATCAATATCACCAATCAAGTCAAGCCATGAAGTCCACAAGCCCACGCAAGTTAGGTCATGTCCTTATGTCCATATATCAACAATTCACCCCTTTCCATCACCCTCCGACCATTGCCATCATAACATGTCCACAAACGGGCGATGCATCCACCCTTGTTCCACCCCACCGGTCCATTCCCATTCCATCCGTGTCAGCCACCTCAATCACATCCTCCAGAACCCTCATGGAACCCAATCAAGGCCATGCGATGTACCCGTCCTTCATTCAACAACCCATCATAGCCACCAGTCCCGACTTGATACTTCAACACCGGCAAACTCAACCTGGTCCCACCTCAAACCACTACCCCATAACCCTGAAAACATACCCCAGAATCACCCCTAAGTGCGATATGAGTCCGGTGCATAATCCCTCACAGGCCTGCCGTGCTGATTGCAACGGCTATCTCGCCATCCTCCTGAACAGTGAAGATGGACCCCCACTTGTTCCAGAAGGAGTCAAGGGACAGCACAGGCGAGGGACCTCGTAGCCATGCCAGAGGCACCCCGATCCCACCCGAACATCCACCCCCACCCGCCGCCAATCCCGCCTCATCTGCTGCTGCAGCTGTGAACGGAACCGACTTGCGACAGCCTTGGCCGTGAATCGCCCGCTGCCTGATGCACCTGCAGCAACCCCTGACTGCTCACACTACTGCTCTGTGAGTCACCAGTGCTGCTGCTGCTGCTGATGGTGGTGGTAGTGCTGTCAGTACTGTCCTGACTGCTGACACCCTGACTGGTACCGTAGCAACTGCTGCGTACCACCCATATGGACTCCAGCAGCAGTAGCCGCATGTGCGTCCACATCTGCTGCTTTGCCAGCGGCGGGGCCCACACGCTGTCATCATCAAGCAGCAACACCCGGCTGCTGCTGACTGGGACGACTGCTCCCGGCTGCACCAGTTGCCATAGCTGTGCAAACCACTGCCATGCTGCAACTGCCACAGGGCACTCCACAAACAAGTGCGTGAGGGTCTCCAGCTGCGGCTGCTGCTGGCACTGCTGTGCAGGGCAGATGAACTGCGCTGGGTCCGTCCTGCCTGAAGACAGCATGCGCCTTGCACCCACCTTCACCCCTGCATGCAACAACCGCCACCCAAACGCCCGCAGCGACCGTGGCAGCCGTTTGTGCCCTGCCCTCCTGTAAGCAGCCACCCACTGGTAGCTGCTACTGTCCACAGGCCCCATGGCTTGCGTTATCGGGTCCTGCAGGTCGTCATGCGCAGGGCTGCTGATCTGCAGCTGCTGCTGCAGCTGCTGCTGCCGCTGCATCGTAACCACTGCTGCTGCTGCAGCAGCGCGCTGCCGTGGGAGGTCTCGCTCCCGTGGGGGGTCCATCCACGGCGCATGGTATGCTGCCATGAGGGCAGCATCACTGAAGCGCTGCTGACCGCTGCTGCTCCCTTGGCTGCCGCCGAATGCACTACCCTGCTGCATCTCCAGAAAAGACCGCTTAAGAGCCACCTCCATCTCCTGTAGGCCCTGCTGGGGCGCCTCAGCGCCCTGGCGGTTGCGCCACAAACGTGGGCGCATGCCTACCCCGGAACCCATCCCTCCCTGTGGTGCTGACAACAGTGATGCTGCAACAGCCGCTGTGTTGCCACCTTCGGCTTAAACTGCAGCACCCCCACAGCAATCCCCAGCCCCCACACACTAGGATCCACCTTGATGTCGGTCCATGGCCCCACCAGGAACACCGATGATCTGTGCGGCCGTTGTGGCTGCTGTGGCTGCAGGGCTCCTTGCTGCGATTGCTGTTGCTGTGTTGCAAGTGTTGCCCCCGCTTCCTGCTCTCCCTCCTGGGACTGCTGTCGCCGTTGTTGCTGTTGCAGCAGTGGCAAGGAGGGATGCAGCACCTGCGACACATCCACCACACAGCAAGACACCCACTGGAGGTTCTGAGGGGCTGGCAGGCCCTCATCAGATGCCTCCAGCCTGCCATCCTCCTGCACCCTAAAAACCCTGACCCCCCCATCCCCTTCCTGCTGCACCCACTGCTGCTGCAGGTCGGTCCGCCACGGACCAGCGCTGCCCTCCTGCAGCGTGTGCTGCCACGACGGCGGCAGCACCACACCGTCCTGTGCCGGCTGCCCTGTCAGCAGCTGCTGCACCTGGCCCAATGTGGTGCCCACCCCCCTGTTAAGGCTTGAAGGCAGGCTGCCCGCTGCAGGCAGCATGACACCGTCCAAGCTGCTGCCCACGCTGTGATTGCCCACTAACAGCTCCAGCCGCAGCTGCTGGCAGCTCATAGCATCATGCGAGACATGCCTGTGGATGCCAACCCGCTGAAAGGCCTCTACGTACGCTGCGTGGCGCTGCTGCAGCCTACGTTCCCTGACTGCTGTCTGCAGCGGCGCCTTCGACTGCTGCACTAACACCGCCTCCCCAAGGCCGGGCAGTGCACGGCGCAGGTTTGCCCTCATGAAGGGCTTCCATGCTGCCCGCCTGGGATGCAGCAGCGCTGCTGCTGTGCGTGCCTGCATAGCTGCTGCATGCGCCCTGACATCAACCTGTCCTGACCCTTCCATGGCGACTGGCAAGCTGGCCACCGCTGCAGGAGGGCTCTCATTCCACTGTTTGATGTGCGCCTCCCGCGCACAGCCCTGCCCCGTGACAAAGGCTGTGATGCGGCGGTGGATCCTGGACATGAGGTCAGCTGGCACCGGCACAAACTGCGCGTGGTATGTGAGGCAAGACTCCATGACCTGCCGTGCCACTGCACAGCGCCCCACATACGTGAGGTCCTGCCTCGCCCACTGCCGCACCCGCCACGAGATGGTCTGCAATCGCTGCGTGTACAACGCTGACGCATGTGGTTCCGCCCCTGATGCTGATAGCAGAATACCAAGGTGCCTGATGGGGTGCTGCGCTGTGTCAGGGAATGGGATGCCGGTGCCTGGGTCAACCCCCACAAACGGCTGCTGCACACCCACCTCCATCCCCTGACACTTGCCCACGTTCAGCTTTGCACCCCCAGAACGGCTTCACAACCCTCTGTATCAGCACCCCCACCCCCTGCCTGCTGGCTGCATGCAGAGTGGTGTCATCCGCATGCTGCATGCAGCAGGGTGCTGCCGACCCATCCGGCATCCTGATACTGTCTACCTCCCCTGCTGCCTGAAGAGCCCTACACCTGGCTGCCAGTGGCTGCGCTGCTATGACATACAGCAGCGGGCTGAGTGGGCTGCCCTGCGCACACCCTGAAGGGATGTCAAACAGCCGGCTGACGTGGCCGCCGTTGAAGACAATGCGGGCCTGCGTGCCTGCCAGCAGCAGCTGCACCCATCTGATGGTGCCAGCTGGGAACTGCATGGCGGACATGCACTGAAACAGCCACCCCCTGTCCAACCTATCGTATGCCTTCTCAAAGTCCTGGAAAGAGATGCAGCCTGGCTGCTGCTGTGCCTGGAGGTAGTCGATTTCCTCCAGGTGCAGCAGCACGTTGTCTGCTATATCCCTTCCTGGAACAAACGCTGTTTGGCCGCTGTCTATGATGGTGTCAAGCACAGGCCCCACCCGCAGCACCACCACCTTTGCCAGGATCTTCACGTCACAGTTGAGCAGGGTGATGGGCCGGTAGCTGGCTGTCTGTTCCCTAGGCTTCCCCCGCCCTTGAACAGGAGGGTGATCAGCCCCAGGCGCTGCTCAGGCGACAGCTGCGCAGCCTCCTGAGAGAACAGGTAGTTGCACGCTGCCACAAAGGACGGCCCTATCTGCGGCCAGAAGGCAGTGTAGAACTCATAGGTGAGCCCATCACTGCCTGGCACCTTCCCCCTGGGCAAGCTGTCCAGTGCTGCTTTGGCCTCATCAAGGGTGATGGTGCCGTCCCCGTTTGGCCCCAGACACTGCTGCTGCTGCTCTGCTGTTAGCTTCTTGTCTATGCCTGCAAGCAGCTCCTGCTGCTGCGCTGCATCTGTGGGGTGACAGGAGAAGAGGCCGTCCGCCGCTGGGTCATAAAAGTCAGCCAGCCTGTCCCCAGCTGCCGCCACCCCATCCCTGGTGTTGGTGGAGATGGTGCTGCCGTCCGCCGCAGCCACAGCGCTGATGTACTGTGGCTCTGGCAGCTCCTTGCCCAACCGGTACCCCCAAAAGCTGGGTCTGCCATCCCCAAACAGCTCCCATAGCACCTCCCCTGCCTCCCCCTGCTGCTGACGCTGCTGCACCCCATAGTCAGTGAGGCGCTGCTCTGCCTTCAGGATGTTGTCCTGCGTCCGTGCTGACCCTTCCGCCAGATGCTGTTGGTACGCAGTGGCCACGTTCCTACGCAACCGCCGCAACTCAGCTTCCCGCTGTAGCTTCAGCTGTTGCTGTATGAGCTTGACGGCTGCTGGTGCATGCTCCCTCACTAACTGCTCATACTCCGCTGCAGGATCCTGTCGCGGCTGCTGCTGTTGCTGCTGTTCGAGTGCCGCCTCCAGGCTGTCCTTCATTGCTGCAACGAACGCTGGGTCCCCCAGAGCTGAGTTGGGGAAGCGCCAGCTCCTCTTCCCGAGAACGGGCATTGCTGGTGACTGCAGCTTGACCACCACAGGGCGGTGATCTGCTGGGTACCGCTTTTGCTGCGTTGCGGACTTGACCCAGCCGGCATCAACCAGGTCCGCAGACAGGAATACGTAGTCAATCCTGCCTGCAGACGTGGCCAAGTGTGCCGCTGCCGGTGCGGTGTGGGGCTGGCTGCCATCCCCGCTGCTACTGCCTGCTATGGCGGTACCGACCCCACCAGCCCTTGCTGCATTGCTGCCAAAGCTGTAGTGGGTGGGTTGGTGGGCTTGAGGATTATGGTGGCGCCACGCGTCCACCAACCCCTCCCTCTGGTTCACCCGCTGCAGCTGCACTGCGCCCACCATCCGACTTGAATGCCTTGCCTGGGTCCCTGCAACTGGCTGCACGTCTGCCTCAGACAAGCAGCAGTTGAAATCCCCTCCCACAATCAAGCTGGATCCCAGCGCGCCCGCATCCAAACCCTCCTGATATGCCCCATCGAACCAGGCCGGACGCTCCGTATGGTCATCAGGAGCGTACACGGCCAATGCTGCCAGATGCTGTTCCCATGGGGTGGTCCAGACTACCCTCAGCACCCGGCCAGCCCCATCTACATGTTCCACCACCGGCTCCGTCCCAGCCTTGACTACTCTGTCCGACAGCAGCACTGCAACCCCAGCTGCAACACGTTCCCCTTGTGCACGGGGCTTGCTGTGCGAGTAGCAAAAGCCCCGCCAAGGCCTGCCTGGCCCCGCGCCCTGCTGCGCCCACTTCTGCATCTGCCTGTCTGTCCTGCTGTGGGTCTCAGAAAGGAGTGCGACATCAATGGCCTGCTGCTGCATCTCAGCAAAGAAAGATCTTCGCTTATCAGCTGCAGCAAGCCCGTTGACGTTATCCGCCATCACGCTGAAGGGCCGGAGGCCGTGGGCTCCCGTGTGCGGCATTACGGGACGCGCCCACCACGTGGGCAAGGATGCTGGGGTGGGGTGCTGAGCTGGGTTGATGCTGCTGTTGCTGCTGCTGCTGGCTTCCGTTTTCGCTGCTGCTGCTTCAAGGACAAGGATGCAAACGCGTTCACATCCGGGGAGAAGACAGGGTCACGGTCACTGCGCTGCCGACCAGAGCGGCGCAGTGTCTGTGATGGGTCTGCAGCATTGGCTGCAGCACTTGACGCTGCTGCTGTTGATGGTGCTGCTGCCTCTGCTGCAGCGCCCACCCCATCAGCAGTCCCTTCCCTTGGCTGGTCAGTCTGTGGTGGTGGTGTTATCTGTGCCGCCTCATCCTCTCCTGGCTGCACCAGCCCCTGAAGCTGATCCTGGTCCGCCCGTCCCCAATCTGTGTCATCCTGCGCGTAAGCTGCTGCTGCTGCTACTGCGAAGCGCTGCTGCAGCCACCGTATATCCGTGCTTTCACTCTGCATCTGCCCGCCATGCTCTGCAAAGAATGCCAAGAGCATGGCTTCCAGCCGGCACTGCTGTCCGCAGCAGCAGTGCCGGCTGGGGCCACAGCAGCAGCAGCAGCAGCAGCCGGGCCAGGCGGGAGCACTGCAGTCTCAGCAGCAACAGCAACAGGGGCAGGGCGGGAATGGGGGATCACAGCTGCTGCTGCAACAGCAGCAGCAGCAGCAGCAGCAGCAGCAAGGGCAGGGTGGGGTTGGGCAACCGCAACAGCAGCCGCAGCCGCAGCCGGGCCAGGCTGCGAACGAAGGAGCACAGCACCACCAGCAGCAGTCGCAGTCACAGCAGCAGGTTGGGACACAGCAGCAGCAGCTGCCGACTCCAGACAGCTATCAGCTCGAGTCTCTGTCTCACCTCTTTGTGCAGTGCCCTGTCGCCGTGGCTGTGTGGGCTTGGTTTGCAGGTGTGTGGCAGAGGGTGCAGCCGGGAGCAGCAGTGGACTTCAGTAACGTTCGCATCCTGTTGCTGGATGACCACACAGTGTGGAAGCCTCCACCAGCGCTGCAGCAGCTTTGGACATACCTGCGACTGCTACTGCTGGAGTCCTTCTGGGTGGTTCGGTGTGCCAGCGAGGGCCGGCCGTACAGCAGTGTTGCAGTCATCCACAGGTTCAGGGCAGCACTGCAGCAGCAGCTCTCACAGGACTGGCTTAGGTCTCAGGGGGACATCCGCCTCAACTCTGGGGTGCCTCTGTCCTGGCTACGGGGCCGCAACCCCGTTCTGTCGCCAGAGCGGTTTGATGCTAAGTGGCAACAGCAGGGGGTGTTGTACACAGTGGCGGCAGGCATGAGCCCCCGCCTTGCGTTCTAGAGGGAGGGTGGTCATGCGGGGGCTGGGGTGTTCGGGAGCGGGGTTTGGAAAGCGGGAGGGCCTTTTCTGTGTGGGGTTTGGTGTGCTTCTCGGGTCTTGGCTACGTGTGTTCTTTACTCTGTATCATAGTTGTTGTTGTGCCTTTGGAGTGTGTGCTCATCACATATGGTTTAAGCGTTTGGGTTGTTCTCTGGGGGCGGCTGGCCGCTCTGGTGCCTTGCTTGGTTGGCACTGGGGCAACAATGTTATTGTTTTTGTTGGCTTAGGTGTGGGGCGGATTTAGCCCTGCATATTGGAGAGGTGTGCAGGTGTGGTGGTGCACCACGCCGGGGGTATTTGGGCCCTCTGCGCGCTGGCTTTTGTCGAGTACAGCGGCCATGGTCGGGTCCTGGTGTCTGCTTTTTGGCAGGCTGCATTGCGACGTGCCGCCCGTGAGACCATGTGGTGAGGGTGTCGGCTTGCGCCCTCACAGGGTGGTGCCTGCCAGGTTGCGCCATCCTCTTGCCTGAGCTTTGAGGGGTGGCTTCTGTTGCTTGACTTCGCTCCTGTAACTTGCTCACTCCCAAAAAAAAAAAAAAAAAAAAAGACAAAAATAGTGTCTTCAAGCATACCAACATGCACCCCAATTGAGTCAGAGAGCGGCGCGTAGCGTTGGGTTGACGGCGGCGGATGGTGCGCAGCGGTGGTGGTCCGCAAAAATCATCTGGTTGGCTCTAGTGAAAGACAAAAATAGTGTCTTCAAGCGTACCAACATGCACCCCAATTGAGTCAGAGAGCGGCGCGTAGCGTTGGGTTGACGGCGGCGGATGGTGCGCAGCGGTGGTGGTCCGCAAAAATCATCTGGTTGGCTCTAGTGAAAGACAAAAATAGTGTCTTCAAGCGTACCAACATGCACCCCAATTGAGTCAGAGAGCGGCGCGTAGCGTTGGGTTGACGGCGGCGGATGGTGCGCAGCGGTGGTGGTCCGCAAAAATCATCTGGTTGGCTCTAGTGAAAGACAAAAATAGTGTCTTCAAGCGTACCAACATGCACCCCAATTGAGTCAGAGAGCGGCGCGTAGCGTTGGGTTGACGGCGGCGGATGGTGCGCAGCGGTGGTGGTCCGCAAAAATCATCTGGTTGGCTCTAGTGAAAGACAAAAATAGTGTCTTCAAGCGTACCAACATGCACCCCAATTGAGTCAGAGAGCGGCGCGTAGCTTTTTTTTTTTTTTTGGAGTGAGCAAGTTACAAGAGCGAAGTCAAGCAACAGAAGCCACCCCTCCAAGCTCAGGCAAGAGGATGGCGCAACCTGGCAGGCACCACCCTGTGAGGGCGCAAGCCGACACCCTCACCACATGGTCTCACGGGCGGCACGTCGCAATGCAGCCTGCCAAAAAGCAGACACCAGGACCCGACCATGCACCCGCAAAATGACTAAAGAAAAGCAACGGCAAAGTGACAAAGCATGCGAGCAACACTAACGCAAGCGAGTCAACGCAGAGCCGAGAGAAAGCACCACGTAGCGTTGGGTTGACGGCGGCGGATGGTGCGCAGCGGTGGTGGTCCGCAAAAATCATCTGGTTGGCTCTAGTGAAAGACAAAAATAGTGTCTTCAAGCGTACCAACATGCACCCCAATTGAGTCAGAGAGCGGCGCGTAGCGTTGGGTTGACGGTGGCGGATGGTGCGCAGCGGTGGTGGTCCGCAAAAATCATCTGGTTGGCTCTAGTGAAAGACAAAAATAGTGTCTTCAAGCGTACCAACATGCACCCCAATTGAGTCAGAGAGCGACGCGTAGCGTTGGGTTGACGGCGGCAGATGGTGCGCAGCGATGGTGGTCCGCAAAAATCATCTGGTTGGCTCTAGTGAAAGACAAAAATAGTGTCTTCAAGCGTACCAACATGCACCCCAATTGAGTCAGAGAGCGGCGCGTAGCGTTGGGTTGACGGCGGCGGATGGTGCGCAGCGGTGGTGGTCCGCAAACATCATCTGGTTGGCTCTAGTGAAAGACAAAAATAGTGTCTTCAAGCGTACCAACATGCACCCCAATTGAGTCAGAGAGCGGCGCGTAGCGTTGGGTTGACGGCGGCGGATGGTGCGCAGCGGTGGTGGTCCGCACACATCATCTGGTTGGCTCTAGTGAAAGACAAAAATAGTGTCTTCAAGCGTACCAACATGCACCCCAATTGAGTCAGAGAGCGGCGCGTAGCGTTGGGTTGACGGCGGCGGATGGTGCGCAGCGGTGGTGGTCCGCAAAAATCATCTGGTTGGCTCTAGTGAAAGACAAAAATAGTGTCTTCAAGCGTACCAACATGCACCCCAATTGAGTCAGAGAGCGGCGCGTAGCGTTGGGTTGACGGCGGCGGATGGTGCGCAGCGGTGGTGGTCCGCAAAAATCATCTGGTTGGCTCTAGTGAAAGACAAAAATAGTGTCTTCAAGCGTACCAACATGCACCCCAATTGAGTCAGAGAGCGGCGCGTAGCGTTGGGTTGACGGCGGCGGATGGTGCGCAGCGGTGGTGGTCCGCAAAAATCATCTGGTTGGCTCTAGTGAAAGACAAAAATAGTGTCTTCAAGCGTACCAACATGCACCCCAATTGAGTCAGAGAGCGGCGCGTAGCTTTTTTTTTTTTTTTGGAGTGAGCAAGTTACAAGAGCGAAGTCAAGCAACAGAAGCCACCCCTCCAAGCTCAGGCAAGAGGATGGCGCAACCTGGCAGGCACCACCCTGTGAGGGCGCAAGCCGACACCCTCACCACATGGTCTCACGGGCGGCACGTCGCAATGCAGCCTGCCAGAAAGCAGACACCAGGACCCGACCATGCACCCGCAAAATGACTAAAGAAAAGCAACGGCAAAGTGACAAAGCATGCGAGCAACACTAACGCAAGCGAGTCAACGCAGAGCCGAGAGAAAGCACCACGTAGCGTTGGGTTGACGGCGGCGGATGGTGCGCAGCGGTGGTGGTCCGCAAAAATCATCTGGTTGGCTCTAGTGAAAGACAAAAATAGTGTCTTCAAGCGTACCAACATGCACCCCAATTGAGTCAGAGAGCGGCGCGTAGCGTTGGGTTGACGGCGGCGGATGGTGCGCAGCGGTGGTGGTCCGCACACATCATCTGGTTGGCTCCAGTGAAAGACAAAAATAGTGTCTTCAAGCGTACCAACATGCACCCCAATTGAGTCAGAGAGCGGCGCGTAGCGTTGGGTTGACGGCGGCGGATGGTGCGCAGCGGTGGTGGTCCGCAAACATCATCTGGTTGGCTCTAGTGAAAGACAAAAATAGTGTCTTCAAGCGTACCAACATGCACCCCAATTGAGTCAGAGAGCGGCGCGTAGCGTTGGGTTGACGGCGGCGGATGGTGCGCAGCGGTGGTGGTCCGCAAAAATCATCTGGTTGGCTCTAGTGAAAGACAAAAATAGTGTCTTCAAGCGTACCAACATGCACCCCAATTGAGTCAGAGAGCGGCGCGTAGCGTTGGGTTGACGGTGGCGGATGGTGCGCAGCGGTGGTGGTCCGCAAAAATCATCTGGTTGGCTCTAGTGAAAGACAAAAATAGTGTCTTCAAGCGTACCAACATGCACCCCAATTGAGTCAGAGAGCGACGCGTAGCGTTGGGTTGACGGCGGCGGATGGTGCGCAGCGATGGTGGTCCGCAAAAATCATCTGGTTGGCTCTAGTGAAAGACAAAAATAGTGTCTTCAAGCGTACCAACATGCACCCCAATTGAGTCAGAGAGCGGCGCGTAGCGTTGGGTTGACGGCGGCGGATGGTGCGCTGCGGTGGTGGTCCGCACACATCATCTGGTTGGCTCTAGTGAAAGACAAAAATAGTGTCTTCAAGCGTACCAACATGCACCCCAATTGAGTCAGAGAGCGGCGCGTAGCGTTGGGTTGACGGCGGCGGATGGTGCGCAGCGGTGGTGGTCCGCAAACATCATCTGGTTGGCTCTAGTGAAAGACAAAAATAGTGTCTTCAAGCGTACCAACATGCACCCCAATTGAGTCAGAGAGCGGCGCGTAGCGTTGGGTTGACGGCGGCGGATGGTGCGCAGCGGTGGTGGTCCGCAAAAATCATCTGGTTGGCTCTAGTGAAAGACAAAAATAGTGTCTTCAAGCGTACCAACATGCACCCCAATTGAGTCAGAGAGCGGCGCGTAGCGTTGGGTTGACGGCGGCGGATGGTGCGCAGCGGTGGTGGTCCGCAAAAATCATCTGGTTGGCTCTAGTGAAAGACAAAAATAGTGTCTTCAAGCGTACCAACATGCACCCCAATTGAGTCAGAGAGCGGCGCGTAGCGTTGGGTTGACGGCGGCGGATGGTGCGCAGCGGTGGTGGTCCGCAAACATCATCTGGTTGGCTCTAGTGAAAGACAAAAATAGTGTCTTCAAGCGTATCAACATGCACCCCAATTTTATTTTATTTTTTCAGGGTGAGCAAGTTACAAGAGCGGAGTCAAGCAACAGAAGCTACCCCTCAAAGGCTCTGGCAAGAGGATGGCGCAACCTGACCGGCGCCACCCTGTGAAGGGGCAAACCACCACCCTCACCACATGGTCAAATGAGCGGCGCATTGCAGCGCAGCCTGCTGAAAGCAGACACCAGGGCTCCACCACGCACCCGCAAATTGTCTACGATAGTCACTGCCGGCTGTCACGCAGGCGGTACTGCAGAAACTATACAAAAGCAAAGTGACACCACACGGCTAAACTCGCCTGGAACGGAACGCCGCGCAAGGCGGCACAATGGCTAAGTCACTAGCACCCCCTGCCGGGGTGTACACACCAACCTTGGCTGGTAGCATGAACCGGCCCCCCACAGTATGCACAAAACCACTCACCACTAATGCTGAAACCAAACCCCAACCCCCATCCCTACTGCATCGCAGCAGCAGAAGCCCACCCCCATTTTTTTGTAGATGGTATGTTTTGGTGGGCCCAAAATGTCCCGTCCAAGGACCCCCATTCCCAGAAGAGGCCCATCAAGCATCCCCTGGCAGCACAAGGCCCCAATTGAGTCAGAGAGCGGCGCGTAGCGTTGGGTTGACGGCGGCGGATGGTGCGCTGCGGTGGTGGTCCGCAAAAATCATCTGGTTGGCTTTAGTGAAAGACAAAAATAGTGTCTTCAAGCGTACCAACATGCACCCCAATTGAGTCAGAGAGCGGCGCGTAGCGTTGGGTTGACGGCGGCGGATGGTGCGCAGCGATGGTGGTCCGCAAACATCATCTGGTTGGCTCTAGTGAAAGACAAAAATAGTGTCTTCAAGCGTACCAACATGCACCCCAATTGAGTCAGAGAGCGGCGCGTAGCGTTGGGTTGACGGCGGCGGATGGTGCGCAGCGGTGGTGGTCCGCAAACATCATCTGGTTGGCTCTAGTGAAAGACAAAAATAGTGTCTTCAAGCGTACCAACATGCACCCCAATTGAGTCAGAGAGCGACGCGTAGCGTTGGGTTGACGGCGGCGGATGGTGCGCAGCGGTGGTGGTCCGCACACATCATCTGGTTGGCTCTAGTGAAAGACAAAAATAGTGTCTTCAAGCGTACCAACATGCACCCCAATTGAGTCAGAGAGCGGCGCGTAGCGTTGGGTTGACGGCGGCGGATGGTGCGCAGCGGTGGTGGTCCGCAAACATCATCTGGTTGGCTCTAGTGAAAGACAAAAATAGTGTCTTCAAGCGTACCAACATGCACCCCAATTGAGTCAGAGAGCGGCGCGTAGCGTTGGGTTGATGGCGGCGGATGGTGCGCAGCGATGGTGGTCCGCAAACATCATCTGGTTGGCTCTAGTGAAAGACTAAAATAGTGTTTTCAAGCGTACCAACATGCACCCCAATTGAGTCAGAGAGCGGCGCGTAGCGTTGGGTTGACGGCGGCGGATGGTGCGCAGCGGTGGTGGTCCGCAAACATCATCTGGTTGGCTCTAGTGAAAGACAAAAATAGTGTCTTCAAGCGTACCAACATGCACCCCAATTGAGTCAGAGAGCGGCGCGTAGCGTTGGGTTGACGGCGGCGGATGGTGCGCAGCGGTGGTGGTCCGCAAAAATCATCTGGTTGGCTCTAGTGAAAGACAAAAATAGTGTCTTCAAGCGTACCAACATGCACCCCAATTGAGTCAGAGAGCGGCGCGTAGCGTTGGGTTGACGGCGGCGGATGGTGCGCAGCGGTGGTGGTCCGCACACATCATCTGGTTGGCTCTAGTGAAAGACAAAAATAGTGTCTTCAAGCGTACCAACATGCACCCCAATTGAGTCAGAGAGCGGCGCGTAGCGTTGGGTTGACGGCGGCGGATGGTGCGCAGCGATGGTGGTCCGCAAACATCATCTGGTTGGCTCTAGTGAAAGACAAAAATAGTGTCTTCAAGCGTACCAACATGCACCCCAATTGAGTCAGAGAGCGGCGCGTAGCGTTGGGTTGACGGCGGCGGATGGTGCGCAGCGGTGGTGGTCCGCAAACATCATCTGGTTGGCTCTAGTGAAAGACAAAAATAGTGTCTTCAAGCGTACCAACATGCACCCCAATTGAGTCAGAGAGCGGCGCGTAGCGTTGGGTTGACGGCGGCGGATGGTGCGCAGCGGTGGTGGTCCGCAAAAATCATCTGGTTGGCTCTAGTGAAAGACAAAAATAGTGTCTTCAAGCGTACCAACATGCACCCCAATTGAGTCAGAGAGCGGCGCGTAGCGTTGGGTTGACGGCGGCGGATGGTGCGCAGCGATGGTGGTCCGCAAAAATCATCTGGTTGGCTCCAGTGAAAGACAAAAATAGTGTCTTCAAGCGTACCAACATGCACCCCAATTGAGTCAGAGAGCGGCGCGTAGCGTTGGGTTGACGACGGCGGATGGTGCGCAGCGGTGGTGGTCCGCAAACATCATCTGGTTGGCTCTAGTGAAAGACAAAAATAGTGTCTTCAAGCGTACCAACATGCACCCCAATTGAGTCAGAGAGCGGCGCGTAGCGTTGGGTTGACGGCGGCGGATGGTGCGCAGCGGTGGTGGTCCGCAAACATCATCTGGTTGGCTCTAGTGAAAGACAAAAATAGTGTCTTCAAGCGTACCAACATGCACCCCAATTGAGTCAGAGAGCGACGCGTAGCGTTGCGTTGGGTTGACGGCGGCGGATGGTGCGCAGCGGTGGTGGTCCGCAAACATCATCTGGTTGGCTCTAGTGAAAGACAAAAATAGTGTCTTCAAGCGTACCAACATGCACCCCAATTGAGTCAGAGAGCGGCGCGTAGCGTTGGGTTGACGGCGGCGGATGGTGCGCAGCGATGGTGGTCCGCACACATCATCTGGTTGGCTCTAGTGAAAGACAAAAATAGTGTCTTCAAGCGTACCAACATGCACCCCAATTGAGTCAGAGAGCGGCGCGTAGCGGTGGGTTGACGGCGGCGGATGGTGCGCAGCGGTGGTGGTCCGCAAGCATCATCTGGTTGGCTCTAGTGAAAGACAAAAATAGTGTCTTCAAGCGTACCAACATGCACCCCAATTGAGTCAGAGAGCGACGCGTAGCGTTGGGTTGACGGCGGCGGATGGTGCGCAGCGGTGGTGGTCCGCCAAAATCATCTGGTTGGCTCTAGTGAAAGACAAAAATAGTGTCTTCAAGCGTACCAACATGCACCCCAATTGAGTCAGAGAGCGGCGCGTAGCGTTGGGTTGACGGCGGCGGATGGTGCGCAGCGGTGGTGGTCCGCACACATCATCTGGTTGGCTCCAGTGAAAGACAAAAATAGTGTCTTCAAGCGTACCAACATGCACCCCAATTGAGTCAGAGAGCGGCGCGTAGCGTTGGGTTGACGGCGGCGGATGGTGCGCAGCGATGGTGGTCCGCAAACATCATTTGGTTGGCTCTAGTGAAAGACAAAAATAGTGTCTTCAAGCGTACCAACATGCACCCCAATTGAGTCAGAGAGCGGCGCGTAGCGTTGGGTTGACGGCGGCGGATGGTGCGCAGCGGTGGTGGTCCGCACACATCATCTGGTTGGCTCTAGTGAAAGGCAAAAATAGTGTCTTCAAGCGTACCAACATGCACCCCAATTGAGTCAGAGAGCGGCGCGTAGCGTTGGGTTGACGGCGGCGGATGGTGCGCAGCGGTGGTGGTCCGCCAAAATCATCTGGTTGGCTTTAGTGAAAGACAAAAATAGTGTCTTCAAGCGTACCAACATGCACCCCAATTGAGTCAGAGAGCGGCGCGTAGCGTTGGGTTGACGGCGGCGGATGGTGCGCAGCGGTGGTGGTCCGCACACATCATCTGGTTGGCTCCAGTGAAAGACAAAAATAGTGTCTTCAAGCGTACCAACATGCACCCCAATTGAGTCAGAGAGCGGCGCGTAGCGTTGGGTTGACGGCGGCGGATGGTGCGCAGCGATGGTGGTCCGCAAACATCATCTGGTTGGCTCTAGTGAAAGACAAAAATAGTGTCTTCAAGCGTACCAACATGCACCCCAATTGAGTCAGAGAGCGGCGTGTAGCGTTGGGTTGACGGCGGCGGATGGTGCGCAGCGATGGTGGTCCGCAAACATCATCTGGTTGGCTCTAGTGAAAGACAAAAATAGTGTCTTCAAGCGTACCAACATGCACCCCAATTGAGTCAGAGAGCGGCGCGTAGCGTTGGGTTGACGGCGGCGGATGGTGCGCAGCGGTGGTGGTCCGCACACATCATCTGGTTGGCTCTAGTGAAAGGCAAAAATAGTGTCTTCAAGCGTACCAACATGCACCCCAATTGAGTCAGAGAGCGGCGCGTAGCGTTGGGTTGACGGCGGCGGATGGTGCGCAGCGGTGGTGGTCCGCACACATCATCTGGTTGGCTCTAGTGAAAGACAAAAATAGTGTCTTCAAGCGTACCAACATGCACCCCAATTGAGTCAGAGAGCGGCGCGTAGCGTTGGGTTGACGGCGGCGGATGGTGCGCAGCGGTGGTGGTCCGCACACATCATCTGGTTGGCTCTAGTGAAAGACAAAAATAGTGTCTTCAAGCGTACCAACATGCACCCCAATTGAGTCAGAGAGCGGCGCGTAGCGTTGGGTTGACGGCGGCGGATGGTGCGCAGCAATGGTGGTCCGCAAAAATCATCTGGTTGGCTCCAGTGAAAGACTAAAATAGTGTCTTCAAGCGTACCAACATGCACCCCAATTGAGTCAGAGAGCGGCGCGTAGCGTTGGGTTGACGGCGGCGGATGGTGCGCAGCGATGGTGGTCCGCAAACATCATCTGGTTGGCTCTAGTGAAAGACAAAAATAGTGTCTTCAAGCGTACCAACATGCACCCCAATTGAGTCAGAGAGCGACGCGTAGCGTTGGGTTGACGGCGGCGGATGGTGCGCAGCGGTGGTGGTCCGCACACATCATCTGGTTGGCTCTAGTGAAAGACAAAAATAGTGTCTTCAAGCGTACCAACATGCACCCCAATTGAGTCAGAGAGCGGCGCGTAGCGTTGGGTTGACGGCGGCGGATGGTGCGCAGCGGTGGTGGTCCGCACACATCATCTGGTTGGCTCTAGTGAAAGACAAAAATAGTGTCTTCAAGCGTACCAACATGCACCCCAATTGAGTCAGAGAGCGGCGCGTAGCGTTGGGTTGACGGCGGCGGATGGTGCGCAGCGGTGGTGGTCCGCAAAAATCATCTGGTTGGCTCCAGTGAAAGACTAAAATAGTGTCTTCAAGCGTACCAACATGCACCCCAATTGAGTCAGAGAGCGGCGCGTAGCGTTGGGTTGACGGCGGCGGATGGTGCGCAGCGGTGGTGGTCCGCAAACATCATCTGGTTGGCTCTAGTGAAAGACAAAAACAGTGTCTTCAAGCGTACCAACATGCACCCCAATTGAGTCAGAGAGCGGCGCGTAGCGTTGGGTTGACGGCGGCGGATGGTGCGCAGCGGTGGTGGTCCGCAAACATCATCTGGTTGGCTCTAGTGAAAGACAAAAATAGTGTCTTCAAGCGTACCAACATGCACCCCAATTGAGTCAGAGAGCGGCGCGTAGCGTTGGGTTGACGGCGGCGGATGGTGCGCAGCGGTGGTGGTCCGCAAGCATCATCTGGTTGGCTCTAGTGAAAGACAAAAATAGTGTCTTCAAGCGTACCAACATGCACCCCAATTGAGTCAGAGAGCGACGCGTAGCGTTGGGTTGACGGCGGCGGATGGTGCGCAGCGGTGGTGGTCCGCCAAAATCATCTGGTTGGCTCTAGTGAAAGACAAAAATAGTGTCTTCAAGCGTACCAACATGCACCCCAATTGAGTCAGAGAGCGGCGCGTAGCGTTGGGTTGACGGCGGCGGATGGTGCGCAGCGGTGGTGGTCCGCACACATCATCTGGTTGGCTCCAGTGAAAGACAAAAATAGTGTCTTCAAGCGTACCAACATGCACCCCAATTGAGTCAGAGAGCGGCGCGTAGCGTTGGGTTGACGGCGGCGGATGGTGCGCAGCGATGGTGGTCCGCAAACATCATTTGGTTGGCTCTAGTGAAAGACAAAAATAGTGTCTTCAAGCGTACCAACATGCACCCCAATTGAGTCAGAGAGCGGCGCGTAGCGTTGGGTTGACGGCGGCGGATGGTGCGCAGCGGTGGTGGTCCGCAACATCATCTGGTTGGCTCTAGTGAAAGGCAAAAATAGTGTCTTCAAGCGTACCAACATGCACCCCAATTGAGTCAGAGAGCGGCGCGTAGCGTTGGGTTGACGGCGGCGGATGGTGCGCAGCGGTGGTGGTCCGCCAAAATCATCTGGTTGGCTTTAGTGAAAGACAAAAATAGTGTCTTCAAGCGTACCAACATGCACCCCAATTGAGTCAGAGAGCGGCGCGTAGCGTTGGGTTGACGGCGGCGGATGGTGCGCAGCGGTGGTGGTCCGCACACATCATCTGGTTGGCTCCAGTGAAAGACAAAAATAGTGTCTTCAAGCGTACCAACATGCACCCCAATTGAGTCAGAGAGCGGCGCGTAGCGTTGGGTTGACGGCGGCGGATGGTGCGCAGCGATGGTGGTCCGCAAACATCATCTGGTTGGCTCTAGTGAAAGACAAAAATAGTGTCTTCAAGCGTACCAACATGCACCCCAATTGAGTCAGAGAGCGGCGTGTAGCGTTGGGTTGACGGCGGCGGATGGTGCGCAGCGATGGTGGTCCGCAAACATCATCTGGTTGGCTCTAGTGAAAGACAAAAATAGTGTCTTCAAGCGTACCAACATGCACCCCAATTGAGTCAGAGAGCGGCGCGTAGCGTTGGGTTGACGGCGGCGGATGGTGCGCAGCGGTGGTGGTCCGCACACATCATCTGGTTGGCTCTAGTGAAAGGCAAAAATAGTGTCTTCAAGCGTACCAACATGCACCCCAATTGAGTCAGAGAGCGGCGCGTAGCGTTGGGTTGACGGCGGCGGATGGTGCGCAGCGGTGGTGGTCCGCACACATCATCTGGTTGGCTCTAGTGAAAGACAAAAATAGTGTCTTCAAGCGTACCAACATGCACCCCAATTGAGTCAGAGAGCGGCGCGTAGCGTTGGGTTGACGGCGGCGGATGGTGCGCAGCGGTGGTGGTCCGCACACATCATCTGGTTGGCTCTAGTGAAAGACAAAAATAGTGTCTTCAAGCGTACCAACATGCACCCCAATTGAGTCAGAGAGCGGCGCGTAGCGTTGGGTTGACGGCGGCGGATGGTGCGCAGCAATGGTGGTCCGCAAAAATCATCTGGTTGGCTCCAGTGAAAGACTAAAATAGTGTCTTCAAGCGTACCAACATGCACCCCAATTGAGTCAGAGAGCGGCGCGTAGCGTTGGGTTGACGGCGGCGGATGGTGCGCAGCGATGGTGGTCCGCAAACATCATCTGGTTGGCTCTAGTGAAAGACAAAAATAGTGTCTTCAAGCGTACCAACATGCACCCCAATTGAGTCAGAGAGCGACGCGTAGCGTTGGGTTGACGGCGGCGGATGGTGCGCAGCGGTGGTGGTCCGCACACATCATCTGGTTGGCTCTAGTGAAAGACAAAAATAGTGTCTTCAAGCGTACCAACATGCACCCCAATTGAGTCAGAGAGCGGCGCGTAGCGTTGGGTTGACGGCGGCGGATGGTGCGCAGCGGTGGTGGTCCGCACACATCATCTGGTTGGCTCTAGTGAAAGACAAAAATAGTGTCTTCAAGCGTACCAACATGCACCCCAATTGAGTCAGAGAGCGGCGCGTAGCGTTGGGTTGACGGCGGCGGATGGTGCGCAGCGATGGTGGTCCGCAAAAATCATCTGGTTGGCTCCAGTGAAAGACTAAAATAGTGTCTTCAAGCGTACCAACATGCACCCCAATTGAGTCAGAGAGCGGCGCGTAGCGTTGGGTTGACGGCGGCGGATGGTGCGCAGCGGTGGTGGTCCGCAAACATCATCTGGTTGGCTCTAGTGAAAGACAAAAACAGTGTCTTCAAGCGTACCAACATGCACCCCAATTGAGTCAGAGAGCGGCGCGTAGCGTTGGGTTGACGGCGGCGGATGGTGCGCAGCGGTGGTGGTCCGCAAACATCATCTGGTTGGCTCTAGTGAAAGACAAAAATAGTGTCTTCAAGCGTACCAACATGCACCCCAATTGAGTCAGAGAGCGGCGCGTAGCGTTGGGTTGACGGCGGCGGATGGTGCGCAGCGGTGGTGGTCCGCAAACATCATCTGGTTGGCTCTAGTGAAAGACAAAAATAGTGTCTTCAAGCGTACCAACATGCACCCCAATTGAGTCAGAGAGCGGCGCGTAGCGTTGGGTTGACGGCGGCGGATGGTGCGCAGCGGTGGTGGTCCGCAAACATCATCTGGTTGGCTCTAGTGAAAGACAAAAATAGTGTCTTCAAGCGTACCAACATGCACCCCAATTGAGTCAGAGAGCGGCGCGTAGCGTTGGGTTGACGGCGGCGGATGGTGCGCAGCGGTGGTGGTCCGCAAACATCATCTGGTTGGCTCTAGTGAAAGACAAAATAGTGTCTTCAAGCGTACCAACATGCACCCCAATTGAGTCAGAGAGCGACGCGTAGCGTTGCGTTGGGTTGACGGCGGCGGATGGTGCGCAGCGGTGGTGGTCCGCACACATCATCTGGTTGGCTCTAGTGAAAGACAAAAATAGTGTCTTCAAGCGTACCATCATGCACCCCAATTGAGTCAGAGAGCGACGCGTAGCGTTGCGTTGGGTTGACGGCGGCGGATGGTGCGCAGCGATGGTGGTCCGCAAAAATCATCTGGGCGGCTCTAGTGAAAGACAAAAATAGTGTCTTCAAGCGTACCAACATGCACCCCAATTGAGTCAGAGAGCGGCGCGTAGCGTTGGGTTGGCGGCGGCGGATGCCGCGTGATGGTGCGCTGTGGTGGCTAGCAACACAGTGGTGTTTGGGAATTAATTGGCACATGGCCAATTTCAATGTTGGTGTTTGCCAAGGTGCCCCATCACTGCTGAGATCGAAAGGCTTGCTTGTCGTGCCAATATACATTTCATTCCGTCCAGATTTTAGCGCATAGCGTTGGGTGTTCTGAAAACATCGTGTATCAGAAACGAAATATTGTGCGTTGCGCTGCCCTTTTCCTCCAGCCCATTGTTTTGTTTCCAGCCCATTGGAATTTTTTTTTGAGTGAGCAAGTTACAAAAGCGAAGTCAAGCAACAGAAGCCACCCCTCAAAGCTCAGGCAAGAGGATGGCGCAACCTGGCAGGCACCACCCTGTGAGGGCGCAAGCGGACACCCCCACCACATGGTCTCACGGGCGGCCCGTCGCAGTGCAGCCTGCCAAAAAGCAGACACCAGGACCCGACCATGCACCCGCAAAATGACTAAAGAAAAGCACCGGCAAAGGGACAAAGCATGCGAGCAACACTAACGAAAGCGAGCCAACGCAGCGCCGAGAGAAAGCACCACCGATGCGTCACCACACTCACACAGCCCATTGTAAATGATCACTTGCAGAAACATTCGCCATGTTCCTCTCTGTGCCGTCTTTTCTACGTCGTTGCACTTGTGCTAGTGCATTGTTTTTTGGAGTGAGCATTGTTTGTGCTAGTGCATGTCTTCTGTTTGGAAGTGATCCGTTACAATGGGCTGGACCATGCACCAATGGTTCACTCCATGAAATGGGAGGATGGCAACCTGTTGTGACTCCGGCCACCCTTGTGCAGGTGACACCATCGCAGGGCCATGCAGACAAATCCGTGAGAAGCAGCCCTCAAGGGGATCTAGGGCCTGACCGTGCGCCCAGAGTCCTCTATATACCACAGCCGTCCGTACAGAATGCGAAGAGGAAGGGTGCTAATATATGTGAAAGCCCCCATGAGCAGATCTGCTCGCTGGCTAGTGCCGGGGAAGAGGGTGAACCCCCTGCAATATTGGTATTGGTATTGGTATTCATACACATCTTTTGGACCGCAATCAGGCCGCAATCACTGCGCACCGTCTAGGGTCATCTGCAAAATGTACCCAAGCCAGCGAAATGACATCATGTCGGAGTTGCAAAGACGCACGACATGAAATGACACGAGAGGGCTGGTACATGCTACAAGTCCTTGTTACTAACATAGCTTGGCTTATCACGCACATTTTTGCCACTTGAGGCAGCTGTGGCCCTCCACTGCCACACTGCAAGTAAAACAACAGCGCACAGCACAACCACCACCCAGCTGACCACAACGTGCTGTGGCCAAGGGCGCTCATACAGTCCTCGACCGAATTTGACAGATATGAAAGTCTCCAAGCTCAACATCTGCAGGGCAAAGAAGAACAGCAAGGCAGCAACCATCATACACACGCCCACCGCATGCTTGCATGCCGTTCAGCTTGGCTAACATGCCCACTAACTATCGGCAATGGTGGGCATGCCGATAGTTGCCCACTCGGCAACTATCCCATGACCAACATCGACAGTGAAGACACACAGAGCAGCCACCACATTGTAGATGCATGAAGTTGTGCTGTTGGGCTCGCTCCTCATGACGGAAACGATGAACTTACCGCAATTGCCAGCCATGCAAATGTGCCCAGCTTGTAAAACCTGAAGCCACCTGCCACCACCTGGCTGCCACTGCTTCCCTGCAAGCAAATTAACAAACTGCAAGTTCAGCTCAACCACAGCCTGCTGCAGGTGTAACCAACCGTGACACAACAGCAGACTTCGTTATTCACGAGGTGTGCTGGCAAGACAACATTGCCTGCTGACTAGGATGTGTGTGGTCATACGCCTTCGCTGTCCGGATTGCTACAATCACCCCAGTGGCATTTGGGGTGCACAACGACCCTGTCCCAATGATGATAGTCTCCCCTTGGCCCCTGATCGGCCCCACCTCAATGAATTCGTAGTACTCCCTCACAGCTGGTGCCCCCACAAAGAGCCACAGCACTAGACGGGCTGTGTTCAGAGGGTTGGTGGGCGGCACCCACAGGGCATACTTGAGGAAGAACACATTCACCTCGACCGCCAGGAAGGCCGCAACCACAAGCAGGGCTTGCAAGCAGCGGGAGGGGCCTGTGCGGTGGGCCACAATGGGACAGGAGGCAGGCTCAGAACACCCCATGCTTCGGGGGTGGGGAGCCAGCAGTTACTGGGCAGTGGAGACTATGTAGGTCAGATGGGTGCATGCAAGTGAGGCAGACAGCATGCACTGGTGGGTTGATGGCCAACATGGCACTATGGCATGGCATGTAGCTGCATGAGAAGGTATGATGGCATGCCTCAGGGGTGCAACAGACACTGTGCAATGCATGCACTCACTGGAGAATGGCATCCAGTTGAGGTGGGTCCAGCTGTAGGGCAGCAACTGTTGAACGGACCTGTACAGATCACAGCAACACCAGGCCATAGCCCGACCCTTCAGCATACATGTGCAGAGCCAACCTCAACAGATGCGTGGCCGATGCTGAGACATCCCATAGCATGACACGTTGCTTGCTGCCAGCACATGGCAGGGATGGAATCACACGTGGGGAGGGGGAGTTGCCACTCTCTTTGCACACAGGCAGCACTACTGTGATGTAGGGCGCAAAGGACAAGTGCCTCAAGATCGACTCTCGCAGTCTCCATGCTCTGCACCATCAGCAGGAGGAAAACAGGACCTACCTGCTTGCTCGCTGCCTGACTCCTTTCAGTTCACTCCAACCCTGCCAGTTGTAGTTTGTGTATGTCATGTGTAGCCACCGCACAGTGGCCATGCCGGTGTAAATGCCTGTCACAGGCACAACGTCTAGGTCAGATGGTAACATCATGGTGATGGTGATGATTGTTTGTGGGTACATGAACTTGCAGTCATGCCTGTAGGTTTGTCATGCTGTCGCCATGCTTGGTCCCCAATCAGTGCAGGAGCAGTGTAACCACTGCATGAACACAGCTTTCAACAAGCGGTGCCAGTTTCCGAGGCCTTCACTCATTGGGTGTGTGTCAGTCACCCACCCAGTGAGTTGCATACCAGCACGTCCAGCACCCAGCTGTCCCACCAGCACTCATTGAAGTTGGGCAGCATGTGCTGCAGGCAGCAGGGGCAGGCAACAGGGGTGCACTCAGTGGCACACTCGATTACTAGCCATGGTCCTTTACTGAGAAGGCATGTTGAAGCGTGCTGCACGCTGCGTGCACAACGCAGACTGCCAAATGGAGTGATGCACGCAGGTTCAAAGGTTTCTGTCACGCGCGACATGCGCATGCAGGGGTGCTGCGACTGCGACTGCCACATGGCGGCAGTCACCCTGAGCTTGTCGTTGGCTGGCAGCGGGTACCCGCTGCAAGAAGCAGAGCGCTTTTCTGACTTGACCGCACCATCTTCCTCTTCTGTGTTTCAATCAAGCACTGCATGAGCCACGGAGTGACTCCGCCTCGTGAAGCTGATGAAGCTGGGCCGCTAGCCCTCCCTTAGGCACCGGGGTTGTCACAATCACTGTCCCGCCAGTCCGCCTTGCAATGTCCCCTCCTCCCCACCCCCCAAACCCCGACGTACCGCAAAGGTGAGCTCCAGCAGTTCAAACATGACGGAGTAAACCCACAGCAGCTTTGTGTTGCGTATCAGCAGCGCCTTGGCCCACCAGCCCAGGCTGTGCGCCAGCACAAACTCGTCCAACAGCGTTGAGCGCAGCCCTGAATACAGTACAGTGTGGTGCAGTACAAGCAGGGTAACAGGTACACATCAGCACCAGCAAACAACCCAGGAGCCCATGAAGTCCGAATGTGCGTGCATCCTGCAGTGGAGGCTGCAAAATTCCAAAGTAGCAATCAAACTCTTTTGCCAATCCTCCGCACCCCACCGTGCAAGACCTGCTTCAGTTCCAGCAGCGCGATTTGACCAGGAACCAAAAGGGAAGCCCGCACCCCCCCTCCCCGAGTTCCAACGCTGCAACAAAAATGCTCTGCTGGGTGCCGCATCCGTTGCCAATGTCAACCTTTTCACACAATGATTGCAGGCTAAGGCATTGCCCCACTCTCAGAGCTGGCCCAGGCTTCAGACGCATACCTGCCCAGTTGATGTTGCCAGTTGCTGGGTCCCTCAGTGTGCATGAGGTGCCGTAGTCACGGTACACCACCTCCACACCTAGCCTGCTGTCAAGGTGCTGCAGGACACAATGAAACAACAAGGCGGCACAACATCCAGGTGGATGTTACTTCATGTGGAGGTCAATCCACAGCAACCACTGACACGGTCAGCAAGCTTGATGAGTATCCCACGGGCAGAACGACAGACCAGCCTGACATCTGGCGAGTTCCTTCCATCCACTGCAGGTTGCTGGCCCACAGAAGGTCCTGCTGAGAGACAATACAAGCCACAGCACTTCTGCATGCGGCTCAGGCAAGCCTCACACACATATGTCTTACACAGCGGCAATGCTGGACTCTGGGGTGTGTGTGGGCTGTGATGCCATGTGGTGCAGTGCACCCCATGGAGGCTGCCACAGACAGCAGAAGCTGCGTGCTGGGGTCACGTAGCGATGCTGCATGGTGTATGTGAAGTTTGCCGTCATGTCTGTTCAACCCCAGGGTCGCGTACTGTCACGACTCAAGTCAACACTCCTTACAAGAAGGTACCGGCCTGCAGAGACGTTGCTGGCTGCACCATGTGGCAGCTACAGGAGCACCCCTCACGCTACTTGCCTCAGCAGACCCAGCTACAACCAGTCCAAGCCCCCACAAGTCAAGTCGACTTTGCTACAGCCGGTTCAAGCCCCCACAAGCCAGGTAAACCCAGCAGTCCCAGCAGCTGCCTCACCTTGAGTAGCTGGCCTGCAGACTCTTTGCTTGCCAAACCATGTGGCAGGAACATGAGCACCCCCTTGCCCTACGTGTCCCAATACCCTGCACACCCTCCTACAACCAGTCCAAGCCCCCACAAGCTAGGTCCACCCTGCTACAAGCAGTTCCAGGCCCCACAAGCCTTGTCGACCCAGCAGCCACAGCAGCCCCAGCAGCTGCCTCACCTTGAGTGCCTGCCTGGCTTGGTCCACGGTCTGGAACAGCAGCCAGACCAGGGCCATGACGTACATCACTGCAGCACCATGCACCAGGCGCCACACAGCAGGGTGGGGCCGAACCATGCTGGTGCGAGGCCCTTGCACAACGGAGTAGCCTACAGGCAGTTAGGGCAAAGCGTCATAGGTGCAGAACTGGTGTCAATCTGCAAAGAAATGTCTGCTCTGAGCCAGAGCATGGGTGAGCACACGTGTGCAACATACAAGGCCGGTGCCAGTCCACTGAAGCCGTTATGGTGCACACTGGCCCCTGTGCTAGACTGCTGCTGCGCTGCTGATGCTATTCTGCTAGTTGTGGCGCCTTGCATGGCCGGCTCACCCAGGAAGACAACAACAGCAGCCCACAGCCCTGCATTGCTGCTGTAAGCCGCTGCTTGGGTGCTAAAAACACCTGCATAGTGCGCCAACAGCGCAAGACCTGCACAACGACATAAGTATGATATTAATATATGCAGTCAACCGTTTGAAGCTGATTGTTTGTAGATGCCAACCGTCTGTCAGATGATACTGAGCATTTCTCCCTCCCCCCCCCTGTTGACCCACCTACTAGCAGGGCCGAAACTGTGTGTGGAGCATACAGAAACGACGTGCTGGGGTCTATTCGCTCAAGTGCTGGATGGCCAAAGCGTATGACGACGCTTTCAGATGCTTTGGCAGCAGGCATTTGTGCGATCAAAGGTCTTGCATTTCATCACATCGCCATAGATCGTGGTTTCGGCCCTCTCCATACTACATTGAAAACCTGGATGTATACAAGCATAGTGCCCCTCACTTGTCAAGTTGCGTTTTGGAAATGACAGTTGCTACAGCCTGTGTCTGCACGCCATAGCAAGAAAGGCAGATAGACTGTTTCTTGCTCAGCCCAGACGACAGCTATCCCAGTCAGCTAGCTCCACAGTTGACAGCGTAAGGCAAGCATGCCATGGCACTGACCACAATGGTCCTGTTACTCCAGGCTACGTCACACACCCTCCCAAAAATCATCCACGCAGACGCAGCTGATCAGTCCCCCAGCCTTTCAGCTGAAAGGCTAGCTTGGCACAACCCATGGGGTGGGTCACAGTGTGGGCTGCAGTGCCGCGGCACAGCTAGAGCACCCACTCTGTTGTGCATTCAACCACGCCGCCAACTCAAGTGCATGCACCAGCTGGACCCACATCCTATCAGTTCAAGCGCTCGATACACACACATAGCTTAGTGTCTTACACACATACACACAGCTGGCTTACTCGCCAGCACGTGACCTCAGCATGTTTGGACCAGACCAGGTAATCTTCAAGCTGCTGTTGCTGCTGCTGCTGCTGCTGCTGCTGCTGCTGCTGTGTCAGTGCAGCTGGGCTGGGGCTCAGGCGGCCCCTGCATACTTTGCCTTCAGCACATCAAACTCATACCGGCTCATGATCTCATCATAGTACCTACGAAAACAACAGCAAAAACAGGCAGTGAGTGCAAGCTGAACTACAAAGCAGTGCTGCTAAACAAGCCACATTCTGTTCCTGCAGAAAGCGCAACCACTTTGCCACCCTCCTGCGGGCTTGCTATCTTCCCTGCCGACCTGCGCAGGCACATGTTGCTCAGCGCAGACAAGCGGCCAAAAAAAACGTTAAGCGTTCAACAACTGGCAAGCATCACTACCAACCCCTGCACACCCGACACCCAGTGGGCCTGCCCCCCTCCCCCCCCCCCAATAACCACGCCCCACCCATCCACCACCCTTTTCATCAGCACTACCATCCACCGTACCTGGCACTCAACAATCGCAGGCCCCCACCCCCCAAACAGCAACATTTGCAACACCAACTTTGTCACTGCCAGGGCGCATGGTGCCGTGCCATACTGACAACACTCTTGGGGCTGCTGTTCACAACATGCCGCAGGTGCGCTCCTGCTGCGATATCTAACAGTGCCGTCATAGCAACTGCGGAACAGCCACATCCCCTGCTCCATCGTCAATGTCAAGTGCGTAGCTCCCCTTGGTCACCACTCTCACACTGTCTGTAACTGCCACAACTCACAACTCAACGTCACCAGCACTCTGCCGCACCTGTCTGGGTGCTTGCCCTGTGCCTTGAGGCTTGCTGCTGTGCTCTGCTGCAGCTGCTTGTCAGCAGCATAGTCTGCAAAGACAGCGTCCTCCTCCTCAATCTCCCTGAGGGCATGGGGGCGCGCTGCACCAGCCACAGTGTTCTCCTCTGGCCCATTCACGATGAGGTAAGCGACCAGGGAGCAAATCCCCATTGTGGTGTAGCTGTAGCAGGAACATGACAGGAAGGTGTGATACATAGGAGTGCCCAGTCGTCAGACAGCGTTGCTGGAGCATGTGGGGAGGGGGTTGCAGGTTGACACGCTGGAGAGTGCGACAGGGCAGGCAGGCATGCCTGTATTGGCGAGTGAAAGACAGGAGGAGGAATCTGAGAGGCACAAATACGTCAATGACGGTACCTCCTGCTATCCTCAACCCTTCCTGACCCCACCCTCATGGTTCTCCCACCATTGACACCCTGGCAGCACAGCAACAGCAGCAAAGCAGTAGCTGTTGTAGCAGCTGAGGGGCCCGCGTGGGGCCTGTGTTGACTCACAATGGAAGCTCCCAGCTCTCCCATTTTCGCTTCTGGCCAGGGGGAGGCGGGGACTCGCCAAAGATGTAGCCATTCCTGCCTGTTTGGGTGCCCTCCGACCAGAAGGAGCCCCCAGGCCAGCCGTGACCACCGCGTTGCTGGGGACTACGGAGGAGCTGGGTGCTTACTCTACGCATGAGGGACGCCATTTTGTGCGTCCCTCAACCAAGCCAGCTACGATGCACCCAGTCAGATCGCAGTTGGACAGCTTGGGCTAGGACGGAGGCAGAGGGGCGTGGCTGCGCGAATCAGGTACTTTGAATTTAATCACGGTTGTCTGGCGCAGCAAGGAATGTAGATGCAGCACAGTTGACATGGTCATGTTTGACTGCTGTCTGTGCACTGCAGGCCCCAAGGGGAGGTGTTGACAGGACATTGTTGTTGTTGTAGGACTGTTGTCTGACTATGTTGTGCCAATCCTGGATCAAGTGCTCTGCCAATTGAGTTCTCTGCTGCTTGGATTAACTCTAGTTGAGTTGCACTGGTGGCTACAGCATCCATGTTGATGCTCACACAATCAAGACCATCAAGCGGAGCCGGCCTCAACACTGTCTTTATTCATGTTACACACTGGCGCAAAATCAACACTAACAGTCCTGCAAACAAGGAGGAACACAGTGATATCATAAAACCCTAGACATGGTGCGACGACCATGACGCACCTTCAACCTGGCCACCAACACAGCTTGTGTCTTGAACCCGTGCATCGCACACCTGCACCACCAAACAAGCCAGCCAGCCTGGCACGTGACCGGAAGGATCCCAGGAGTTTGCATTTGCAGCAACCACGCGCCAACCATGCAGTGGCCGCCATGACAATAGGACGGCAGCCATGAAGAGAGGCAGATGGTGCGACTCAACAGCCTCCACAAAAATCGCACATGCGTGCGCAGGCAACAAAATGCCGCAGTGGCACAGGAAAGGAGGCATCGCAATGGGCAGACAGCAGGGCCATGCACAGGCAGCTGTGGAGCTGCCTCCTGACAAACAGCATGCCCAGGGGCGCATGCGAGTCGCAAGGATGTAAAAAAAGGGTCAGCCTCACCAGTCGAGCCCAGGCACGGAACACCAACCACGCTGCAGCAGTCAGCACTGCCATTGAAAAGCATGCAGCTGCATCAAAAAGCGATACGCTTGCAGGTTGCTGACCACTACCTCTCACACAATCTTGCAGAGCCACAGAGGGGCCCATTCCACAGCTGGTCGCTGGCCCTGTAGCAGACAGGCGTGCCAGACAACATGCTGCTGCCCCAATTGATTGCATGTGGTCGACTGCCCCAAGCCAACACCTGCCCCAGCCAAACGACATGCACCCATACCACCATTTGCGACTGTCAGCACAGGCAACACAGCATGGAGTGCACTCCAGCCACTGGTGCTGCACTCTTGTGAGTGTGTTGCACAGTTGAGCATGGCCGCATGCAGGACACGCAGGCAAACAACAATGGGGTTGCGAGGACCCAGATGGGCCTCGGGAGAAAAACCCCAAGCCTCTGCAGGCAGCTGGTGAAGCCACACTGCAGGGCTTCGCTATGCATGAAAAACGCTAGTGCCACACAAGAACACTCCACCATCACATGTGTGTGAGCAAAAGTGTCGTCAGCAGCACCCAGGGTGTCCAATATTGCAGAACCACCAGAGCGCAGATGCACAGAAGAGAGTGGAGCACAATACTTACACGTGGCCTGCAGCTGCGTTGCGAGCAAAAAACAACACATGAGGCATCATGCACATACAATTGCCCAACCCCCCTGCCAACAAGCAACCCAAGGTGATATGAACAGTAACCAGACACACGCACATGAGCAAAAACCTGCACCGGACACTGTACCGGAACACAAAAGCAGGCATAGTCACACAGAAGCACCAATTCCATCGGGCCATCACCTGCGCCTGCCACCTTCCCAGCAACGCCCTTGCATGCCAAAACTGCCACCAATACTGTGGTGCACGACCACCAACAGATCCCGCCAACATGCAGTTGCTACACTGGTTGGCCACAGCAGCAACACCCCGCTGTTGTACAGGGCTGCTGTGACCCACTGGGGCAACATGCTGGCACGGGATGGGACCACGGCAATGTTGGTTGGAAGGTCACACCTGGCCTCAAACAGCGCCCACTCCCACCCACTCAACACCAACACACCTCAACACCAGATAGGCACCTGAGGGCAAAAGACCAGGAGCACTTCGTGCAGCGCATGTGTTGGCATATCCCAGCGCGACAGATATGACGCAAGAAAAAGGGATCAGACAAAAGCCGCCGGCTGCATCTGTTGCCACTCACAGCCTGCGGGCATTAGGCAGGCCTGCCTGCATAGCGCCAGGCAGCTGCAATTCCGTGCCACCATGCACTGCGCCCTGCCCTGTGAGCATATAGTGAGACCACCACGCACAAACGCTGGGTTGCACAGCAGATACTGATCAGACTGGAATACTGCTCCACATATGCCCTCTCTCTGCAGCATGGAACCTCTCCACGCACGCAGAATAAGCGCCATGCGCCCCACACACAGTCGCACCACACACGACCAGGAAAATTCCGCGCCTGCCTGATGTGCGTGAAGTTTTAGGCGGCAGCAGCAGCTGGGCAGCTGGCCATTCAGTAGGCGCGCCAGGCTATGGCCAAAGTGCCAAAATCCGATGGTGCAATGCAGGGGCGGATTGCCGTCCCTCTGCATCGCTGCCTCGGGCGTGGCCATAGCCTGGCTGCCTTGGAACAGGCCAGCTGCGTCGGTAGGGACAATCAGGAGCAACAACGCCCAGAAATGCTTTGTCAAATTGCTGAAACACACAGAAAACAGTACACACAGGTGCCACACAGCCCCAGTCAAAGCCACAGCGACACGACAGGGGAGTTGCCCTAAGTTGTACAAACATTGAGGGCCGCGCAACGGCACAAGCCGCTTCATCGCCCGGTGGCCGAAAATACGCTCACCAGGCACACCGGCGGCAAGGCAAGCGAGCAGCAGACGCAAAATCTGGCATTCGGCCAACCCGCAGTGGCGGACGCCAAGCTCCTGCATGATCAACTGTTCACCGCCCAGCCCGCTGATTAGGGCGAGGGCACCAGGCAGGAGAACAGGGCAAAAACTGCAGTTGTAAAGCACAACAGCAAGTGCAGCACTGCACAGCACAAGCCACACTCACCCGCCCACCAAGCTGCCCCGCTGCGCACGTCTGCAGCAACCTGCAGCGCAGCAGATCTAGACAAGAGTTGATACACACAGCCACAGCCCACCCACAAAGGCACACACACCCACCCCACACGCTACTGTTACTGCTAGAAACGCACAGGCAAATGTTGCTGAACAACAAGGCACCCAGAGAGTGTGAATTGCGCTGCTCCCCGTTTGCAGGAAACAGGGTCAGGTGCACACATGCAGTGCTGCCAATGAAAAGGAGACACTGAGACACACACACCAGCACATACAGCAGGCACAGACGACCGACACATCCTGTGCATGCACATGGACGATGCACAGGGCCACCCATCCACCCAGAGCCACGACCATACATGGCACCAACCACAACCTCCTTAGGCACAACTCGCCGGGACTGCCCCTGTACGTCTCACAGCTATGCCCTTCGCTCACACTGCATCACGCCATGCATGCCCTCTCACTCACAACAATGTGTGTATATGGTGCCATGCAGGATGGTCATGGCGTGGCGGGGAAAACTGTGCTATGCCATGTGAAGCCGGTACAGCACCTGAGCAACATCGCGTGTATTGCAATGTTGCTGCAGGCTGCGCGACAAAAACCCACATGCGCAACACCCTAAATGCAACAAGAGTCAGGTTGGCCCCAAAGGACGACACCATGCAGCCACTCGCTCACAACCACAAACATCCCCCACCTTGATACAGATCCTCACTGCTCCAACAGCCGTACAAAATCGGCCTCTGCCTTGCCACAAAATGGGCAGGAGAAAATTTGAAGAGCAGGAGACAGACATAAGCCTGGTGCCAGACCAGCACTGCTGCTGGTGAACAGCTGAGATGAGCACACATGGAAGCAAGCAAACGTCGCGCACGCACCCACCCTCCCCCCTCATTGCACATCGCACACCACGCCCAAACTGGCGTGCTGCATGCTGCTGTGTCAGTGAAAAGAACAGCTGCACAGCAGAGAAAATGCCAGGCAGCAGTGTCTGCTGCGCACAACAGCAAGCCCAACCTCAAAAACCAGCAAAAAAGAGGACCCCACCATCCCAGCGCCAACCCCAAAACTGCTGAACACAGCGCGCCATGCCCCACCCAGTACGAAAGAGTACAACCCCGCCATACTGATACACCAGCCAGCCAGCCAGCCACTGGCGCTGTGACGAGGTTTTGTGCCCAGGTGCACACCTAAGAGATGAAGGACAGGTCCAGGCCTGGTGGCACCACCTCCCCATTGGGCTTCACCAGAGGGTGCAGTACGTCCAGGGTGGGGTAGCCTGGCGGGCCAGGTGGGCGCATGGGACCGGGGGCACCATAGGGCATGCCTGGGCCAGGAGGGTACATGCCTGCTGCAGCTGCGCGCATTATGGCAGCTGTAGGGGCACCCATGCCGGGTGCCATGCTAGCAGCGGCTGCTGCAGCAGCTGCCATGTTGGGCATCTGTGGGGGCATCATGTGGGCCTGTGCAGCTGCTGCTGCAGCAGCCATGTGTGCCTGCAGGGCCATCTGCTGCTGGACCTGCTGCAGCAGCATCTGCTGCTGCAGCCCCTGCATGATGCCCTGCTGCATCTGAATGGCGGCAGCAGCGGCGGCTGCGGCTGCCGCGTGCTGCTGCTGCTGGTGGTGGCGGTTGAGGCCCAACAGGGCGGCTGTGGCAGCGGGAGTTGGTGGCGTGCCGATGATGCTCTTGGGAGAGCAGGCAGGGATGCTGCCGCTGCCGTCCTCGCTGCCAGACATGTCACCAGACAGGGGCTGGCGCTTGATCTTGTTCTTCAGGTGCTCCAACTTGGAGGGCAGCTTCTTCAGTCGCAGCGGGGTCACCTGACGAAAGCAGCGACAGCACAAGCAGCCAGCGCTGGATGAGACCACTGCTGAAGCACACACCCCAGCAGCTGTCACCTAAAGCCCTGGCCAGGCATCCTGACAATACACCAGCACCTGCTGCTCAACCCCGCACGCCTACCAAAGCTGCACCACTGCTGCTGGCTCGCAAGGCGAGGTCTGCTTACCTCAATTGTGCGCCCCTCCAGACGGTACCCGTTGGTCCCCACCAGGGCCTTCTCTGCGTCCTCAATAGTCTCGTAGATCACCACGCCATGGCCAGCACTGCGCCCGTCGCTGTGGTACTGGACCTGCGGTAAAGACACACCCGAGACAGTGAGGACAAAGCGGCAAATGCATGTTGCCAAAGCAGCTGCCACGGACAGCACCAGCATGCAGCTGCATGTATGACACAAGACACCTGGTGCTGCATACCCAAAGTGCCCATCGAATGCAACAACAGTCACCCAGCTGCCAAGGACTCCGCACACAGCACCCAGGATAACTGCAGTCCACCCACCTCGCAGGCCAGCATGGGGCCGAACTTGCCAAAGAGGGAGTTCAGGCGTGCTGTGGTGATGTGCTGGTGCAGCTTGCTGACAAACAGGGCATTGACCCTGCACAGCGCCTTCTTGTACTCTGGGCTGGCCTTGGCCACTGCTGCAGACTGCGCCCACTGAGCTGTCACAAAGGCACGGAATGTGGGTGTGCACAGCGCTGTCACGTTCTGCGGCTTGCAGAAGCGCACGCGCATCACGTCTGCTGAACCTGCCAGGACTGCTGCCTGCTCTGTGAGCTGCAAAATGCGCTTGGCCTGGCATGCCCCAGCATGGTCTGTGAAGACCACGTAGCAATGCAGCTTGCGCACAAGCTCGCCCAGCTCATTCTTTGCTGCCTCTGGTGCGGCCTGCATACAGAACAAGCATTCACAAGCACACACAGGGGCATTCAGGGGGGTGGTGTGTAGGGGGGTGGGGCCTGCTGCTGCTTTAGGTGCACTGCCCATCTGAAGCCGTAGCTGTGATGCTGCCAGCCCAGCGGCATTGTTGTGAACCATTCTTACCTCGGCATACTGCACGTTGCCGTACGGAGCCATCAGCGTGGACAGTTCGGCAGCAGTCATCGTGGGCGGCAGGCCCTCGATATGGAGAGCCCTCAGCAGCGTTGCAGCTTTGCTGCAGGAGCAATATGAACAAGCAGGAAAGGGTGGGTACCTGTGGCAACGTGCAGGGCCCACGGGGGCACGCCTGAAAACGCAAGCTGCCTTACCTGCAGTGGCAGCCCTCCTGCTGGTCCTCGGAGTCATCCAGTGTGAACGTTGGGCTCTGGGGGAGACTCCTCGGCGTTGCCAGCCCGTTGAGTCCTTCTACCTGGCCACCCGACTGCAGAATACTCCATAGCGCTAGATGGGCCATGACGCCGTGTGAAATGAGCCCTAACCAGTGGTTGCGTCTTTCCTATGCGGCTTGCTCAAGAAGAGATCGGCACACGGGCACAGACTTGCTCACAATGCTCGAGGGCGGAACAACCAAAGCAATCTTAAGTGGAAGCTTTTGTCTAACTAGCCTTGACAGTGATGGGGGCTGGGGCCTCACGGAATTTGGTGGTATGCCCTCGTCCTAGTCAGCTTGTCATAACCACACGCATTTGACTGTCAAGGCAGGAGTATGTGTATCTGCTTCAAGCAGAATAAATCTTGTAGTAGCTTAGATCTTGGTTGTGCACGACTTGCTGTCGCCAGGCTGTTGGTGCCCTCCTAGCCAACCCGCCATTTTAGCATCAGCAGCACAATCGACCCAATCATCGACCAGCCAGCACTCATATGTGTCTAGTAATACTCACTATATTCAGAAGTTGAACCCACAGACCTCGATCGGGCAACCAGACCCCATATGATGCTCAAGAGAGTGCCTCTTCCTGTCTTCCTTAGGTGGTTTGGAAAGGGTTGGAATGGGACACTCAGAAACGCTATCATCTTCGTAAGTAGTGTGTTTGATCTTCCAGCACCAGCTGTCCTGTCACGGTCCCTCCCGTCTCATGTGGGTATCATCAACAAAGTTGCTGCTGTTGTGATCTGCAGAAGCCCAAGGACGGTGACATACAGGAACTGCTGACTACAGGGCAGCAGCAGGACACCTTTTATGGAGTCAGCGAACGGCTAGCACTGGTGGCAGACAGGGCGTTGTGGTGTGATACCCTCCAAAAGCAGGTGCAGTGGAAACTACGACAGTCCACCCCCATCCCTGCAGTCGTTTTGTAACATGCGGTCCTCCATACAAGCCTCCACACCCTGAAGGTGCTTCCCGTTAATGTACGTAACAGAGTGCTGCATGCTTGCTGTTGGCTTGTGAGCTGGTTGATGTCTTATGTTGTGCTGTCCTGTCGTAGGTGGCTGAGATCCCGCATGACTGCAGGAGCTACCAGCAGTACGAATGCACACTGGCAATGCTGCATGCCAATGGCGGGTGAGTAGCTTGTCTGTTATCTGTTCTGTTATGCATGTCGGCTTTGGTCTGATTGCTACAGGCCATCTTATGTCACGCAGGACATGGGCGCTGCAAGGAAATGTGCACGGCACTTTACTGTGCACGGCTGCGGGCATGTGACAGTTCCCTGCCGACCAAATGTCTGTTTGTGCAGTACGTGGTGGATGCTTGAGGAGGAGATGGCCATGCTCACCTCCGAAGAGGTGGCTGTGCTGGAGCTGGCGTTTGACACCAAGCAGGTCCCCTACGCTGATGACGGCTCACTGCGGTGAGTTACTTGCAGCGCCATGCACCAGTTGACATGCTGCAGGATGGCATGGATCCTGGTCGTTACGTGTTTCAAGTGATGTGTTGCTGTGCTGACATCATGCTGTCTGTGTTTGCTACAGTGGGGTTGTGAAGTAGCAGACAGCTGACCTGGTTGGTGAATCTTGTTGCACGCAGGCATCTTTTGAGCATTTCCGGGAGCAGCGATCCTGACGCTGAGTCATACGGTGTCCACAATCCCTTCTATGACAGCAATGGCTGGCTACCCCACGTTGGCTCTGGCAAAACCCTGCGCTTCATGGTGCCTGGCTTTGTGGAGGGCGAGTTTGTGTGTGCCCTGACCTTCCTGACCCTGCACAAAAGTCTGCATAGCTGCCACAAGCCTGGTGAAGGACCCATTCCTGGCAAGATGGTGGTGGCCGAGAGCCTTGGCCAGCCCATTGGCGTGCTGCACATGCAGTCGCGTGGCAGCAAGTCTGCAGCCCATCCAGGCATATCAGTGTGTGTCAACCTGATGCTGGATGGACCCAACCATATGTCTAGAGGGGTGAGTTGGCATTGTGACGACCTGCAGCGGCATTGCACCAGCTGTGCAGAAACTGATATTCACTGGCAGCACTGTCATTGAATGATCATGCAGCTTCGGTGCAGTTCACTTAGTCTTCTTGCTGGCCTTCCGGCCATCATTACTTGCTGTGTGCTGTCTGTGTGTACATGTTGTGTAGGTTGTGAAGCGGTTCATGGAGTGCATGACCGTCTCTCTGTCCACAGCTCTGGCAGCACACACCAGCCACATCAGCAGTAGCAGCATCAGTTCTGCTACAGTAGCCCTGCTCACATTAGCACGGGCAAAAGCATGCCAGCTGCAGCAGGAGCTGTCACGGTCCCAGCATGATGCTGTCGCCAGGGAGCTGGTTGACTTGGCAGGAGATGTGCGCACACGCCAGCTCATGGATGCAGCAGATATGGACATGGCAGCAGCGGCATACACAGCAGCATTGGCGGCAGCAACAGCAGCAGCAGGCGCCGCTGCAGCAGTGGAGTCATGTGAGAATGGTGGCTCGGCAGCAGCAGGCACAGAGGGCTCGATCACAGCTGTAGCAGGTCCCGACAGCTTAGCCACACATGCTCTCTGCAGTGTCATCATGCAGCAGCCCGATGAGCCCTGCTGGTGCAGCACCACCCGCGGCCGCTCATGCAGACTGCTGCACCTCCTGGCCGAGTTTGCTGCTGCAGGCTGTGACTGCACTGCTGACCAGGTGCCCGTGCCTCGGCTCATGCAGTACCTTGATTCCCTGGGCGCGGCACTGATTGACGGCGCAGCCGACTCACGTGACTACTTTGGAGTCTTCAGAGATGTGTGCGCCTTGGTCCATGCCTGCTGCCGGCCAGATGTGCAGCTGCTTCTGGGTGTCAACGTGGCGCAGTTGCAGCACTGGAAGGAGTCAGTGTTGAGCTGCCTGCATGGCTTGCGCCGTCAGCATGCGCAGTCAGATCAGTCGGTGGGTACTTACTGCCATGCATGGCTTGCTGGCATCAGGGCTGGCTTTGTCAGTGCTCTGCTGCAGTACCACAACTTGCACGACATGCAACCAGCAGGTACAGTCCTGAAAAGCCGAGCAGACTCCTTGCAACACTTTGTTTGTCACTGTGCCCCTGGTTATCATCATCATCATCATCATCATTGTGTGTGCCTATCCAACCATGCTGGTGACTGTCCTGACACCCACATTCTGCTGATTCCCATGTGATTTGCAGTCTGCACACCCCAGTGGGCGCATTGATGCAGCGCCTGGCCCGTCTGTGCCAGATGCAGAGTCCCCTCAGCAGTGGCACCCCGGCAGCAGCGTGCACAAGGGGCCCCGCAGCTGCAGGCAAGCCAAGGACCAGCTGGATTCAGACGCTGCCGCAGAGATGTCTACTTTGGCAGCAACAGGTGCGAGCTGGGTCACAGGTGCAGTTAGTAACAGTGTGTCTATGCCTCATTGGAGCAATACAACAGCGTGTCAGGACCATGCAATGTGACCTTGACCCCATCCCGCACTGCTGGTTGTGCCCTGTCGCTACAGCAGCAGGAGCAACTGTGCCAGACGCATTGTCCTCGCAGCAGTGGCACCCTGGCAGCAGCATGCACAAGGGGCCCCGGACACTGCGACTGGCAGTGTCCCCACAGCAGTGGCACCCGGCAACAGCCGCAGGCAAGCCAAGTACCATCTGGACGTCTCGCCGCAGCAGCAGGTGGCTGCCGCTGATGGCAATGTTGAGCCCGGTGATCCTGCTGATAGGCTCCTGCTCCACATGTACAGACCGCCAAACACCCTCGAGCAAACCTCAGATGCTGCACGCAAGGTTGCTGCAGGTACGTGTCTGGTCCAGGTACATACTATGATTCAAAGAGCATGTGCGTGAAAAGCTGCCTCTTGTGCAACACACTGAGTCTTGAATTTGAGTGAAATTGAGCAGTCACTCAGTGCCAAGAATGGTGTGCAGACTCTCATCACCTGCCGCGTGCTGGAAGATGTGTCAGACCTACCCAGCAGTGTGGCACAACCATATCCTCATATCGCTGCCATTGCCCCTCCTGATCACAGCACCCCTGGCAGCCAAGGCGTCCCCACCTGATGCGCTGTCTGAAGCGCCCTCCGCACACACTCAGTCGCCGCAGCAGCAGCTGGCCGCGGCTGGGGGTGAGGTGGATCCTTCCGCAGAGATGCGCCGCGAGCGCAGGTATGGACGCTAGATGTCGACACAGACACCAGCCAGGCTTGCACTCGCCCAATCAGACGAGCTGACCCATTCAACTTTGCAGAGCATAGCTGTTGCACCTATGGCTATGATGTGTATGCATATGCATGTGCTTTGATTATCCCTGCATGCATCTGGCCTGCCTGCAGGAAGCAAACAAACCGTGACGCCGCCAAGCGCAGCCGAGCACTCAAGATGGAGCATGTGCTGACTGTGGAGAAGCAAGTGGAGGATCTACAGGTATGGGTGCTGAATCACTGGCATCAGTTTAGTAAGTGTTCAATGACAGATGGTAGTTAACGGTCAGGTAATGTCCAGTCACTATCACAGTATGTCCTCTGTTTGACGTGTAACTGAGGACCGTGCTGTGACTATCTATGTCCAGGCAAGCCCATTTGGGGAATCCCTTCAAAGTTGGGGGTTGCTGCCCCATTGGCTAGGGATGGTGTCACTGTGACCGTCACTACTGTGTTTGCAAAGGAACTGCGCACCACCTGGTGATCAGCCCTTTTTTCCATGTGTTTCTGTGCCACACAGGCCAGGCTGGAGGTTGCGATGGAGGAGAACGAGCGACTGCGTGGCCAGATTCGCTCCCTGGGCGCAGAGGTGAGTAGCACGTTGTCAATTGCTTGTGTTGTTCATGGTTATGCAGCACATCAGTGAGTCTGCCACTTTGTAGTTGGCGGTCACCCAGTGTGTTGAACAGCGGTGTGGCCACAGCAGTCAATCCCTTGCTGTTGCCACGTTCACCCTTTGCGTCATCCTGTTCGTGCTGTGCTGGCTGTCTGCAGCCATCAGACTCCGGTGATGTTGCGTCAACTGGTGAAGCCGGTGATGTTGCGTCAACTGGTGAAGCCGGTGCTCCAAAGTCCGTGGAGAAAGACAGTGGCATGAGCAGACATGGGGCTGCCCAAGGCGAACATCACATGTCATCAGCAGCACCTGTTCAGGACCGCCCTGAGGACAGTGAGCAGCAGCGCACAGGCCTGCTTCTGCCGCAGCGACAGCTACCGCAAGCACCACAGCAGCTGCAGTCGCAGCAGCAGCACCAGTGGCAATCGCAGCAGCCACAGCTGCTGCTGCTGCAGCAGCAGCTATGGCAGCGGCAAGTGCAGCAGCCACCACAGCAACAAGCAGCTGCGGTTGACGACAAGGGTGAGATCGTTGCAGGGGCTGGTGACCAGGGGCGCGAGCAGCAGCGCACTGGACTGCTTCTGCCGCAGCGACAGGTGGTGCTGCTGCTGCCGCAGCAGCCACGGCCGTCGCAGGTGTCACAACAACAGCTACAGCCGCAGTGGCGACAGTTGCAGTTGCAACAGCCGCAGCTGCTGCAGCTGCTGCTGCAGCAGCAATTGCAACAGCGGCAAGGACAACAGCAGACGGTGGTGGCTGATCGTAAGGATGAAGCCGGTGCAGCAGGTGGTGCACCAGGTTGGCCAACTGTGACGGCATCACAACGGCAACTTGACAGCAGTGGGCGTGTGGCTGAGCATGGTTTACCTCACACGTCATCAGCAGCGCATGACCAACACCGCCCGCAGATCCCCCAGCAGCAGCGCACTGGGCTGCCTCTGCAGCAGCAGCAGCAGCAGCCGCTGAAGCCCCGCATACAACACGGGCCGCTGAAGCCCCGCCTACAACACGTGGCTGCAGTACATGGGAAGGGCAAGCATCTGGATGCTGCTGTGGATGCTAAGGTGAGTCACATGATCAACTTGCCCGTACTGCATATGGGTGTTGTAGTGTTGTTGCCAACTGTCAAATCACCCTTGCTGCATCTGTGCATTGTGCTTGGCAGTTGTCTGTGGTGCCTGCAGAAGGCAGTAGTCAGTCACCTTGCGACCCTGTCCTCAAATGCAACTGTTGGGTGTAGCTAGCTAGCATCAATACCCAATGTTCTGCACGCAGTCAAGCTTGTGTTACTTTATGCAGGTGCCCGCACGCCGTGCATTCCAAGACATCACCAACTCTGGGGACATGGACTTAATTCAGCACAAGCGGCTCAAGAGCGACTAAGGTTACTCCGTATGTGTTACTCTCCGGGTGTGGTGATGCTGATGCTGTTGACTGATTGGCCTTTCTTTTGTCCTGCATGATGCGTTTGTAGTGTGTAGATTTTCAGGACTGCAAGCAAGCTTGACTGTGTTTTGCATCACACTGGTGTGCCTCAGCACATCTACCATCGCTGTCCCTGTGACAGCTTGACTATATTTTGGCATTGCAAATGTGTGAAGGGGGAGCTCCCCGTGAAAACCAGTAGTCACTGCTACATTCAGTGACTGCATGTTGTGGTAGTGTGTGTGTGTGTGTGTGTGTGTGTGTGTGTGTGTGTGTGTGTGTGTGTGTTGTGTGTGTGTGTGTGTGGTGTGTGTGTGTGTGTGTGTGTGTGTGTGTGTTGTGTGTGTGTGTGTGGTGTGTGTGTGTGGTGTGTGTGTTGTGTGTGTGTGTGTGTGTGGTGTGTGTGTGTGTGTGTGTGTGTGTGTGTGTGTGTGTGTGTGTGTGGTGTGTGTGTGTGTGTGTGTGTGTGGTGTGTGTGTGTGTGTGTGTGTGTGTGTGTGTGTGTGTGTGTGTGTGTGTGTGTGTGTGTGTGTGTGTGTGTGTGTGTGTGTGTGTGTGTGTGTGTTGTGTGTGTGTGTGTGTGTGTGTGTGTGTGTGTGGTGTGTGTGTGTGTGTGTGTGTGTGTGTGTGTGTGTGTGTACTGTCACTGTGTGTTTTGCTTGGGCATCTGGTTGGCTTGAGTGTGTGGCAAGCTTTCAGGCAGAAGCCTTGTTTTGCTTGAGGTTTCCTTGAGAAAGCCAGGGTGAGGGGGCATGAAGGGCTGCCCATCCATGGACTGATGCACAGGTTGGGCAGACTGCTGAGAAGCAGCATTCAAAGCGTGGCAGGGGTCGTCAGGATGCAAGCGACCTTGGCTGTGCTCTGCACCATAACGATGTGCATCAGCACATCTATCCTCGCTGTCCCTGGGGCAACAGGTGTTGCTGTGTATCTTGAACGTGTGAATGGGACTCTCATCCCAAGAACGAGTAGTCTGCGTTCATCTTGCGGTGCTTATGGCTCTTGCATGTCTGCTGATTCAACTTGGGAGTGCTGGGTTGGGTGGGGGTAGGTCAGGGCCTGGATACTGTCACTGTGTGTTTTGCTTGGGCATCTGGTTGGCTTGAGTGTGTGGCAAGCTTTCAGGCAGAAGCCTTGTTTTGCTTGAGGTTTCCTTGAGAAAGCCAGGGTGAGGGGGCATGAAGGGGCTGCCCATCCATGGACTGATGCACAGGTTGGGCAGACTGCTGAGAAGCAGCATTCAAAGCGTGGCAGGGGTTGTCAGGATGCAAGCAACCTTGGCTGTGCTCTGCACCATAACGATGTGCATCAGCACATCTATCCTCGCTGTCCCTGGGGCAACAGGTGTTGCTGTGTATCTTGAACGTGTGAATGGGACTCTCATCCCAAGAACGAGTAGTCTGCGTTCATCTTGCGGTGCTTATGGCTCTTGCATGTCTGCTGATTCAACTTGGGAGTGCTGGGTTGGGTGGGGGTAGGTCAGGGCCTGGATACTGTCACTGTGTGTTTTGCTTGGGCATCTGGTTGGCTTGAGTGTGTGGCAAGCTTTCAGGCAGAAGCCTTGTTTTGCTTGAGGTTTCCTTGAGAAAGCCAGGGTGAGGGGGCATGAAGGGGCTGCCCATCCATGGACTGATGCACAGGTTGGGCAGACTGCTGAGAAGCAGCAGTCAAAGCGTGGCAGGGGTCGCCAGGATGCAAGCGACCTTGGCTGTGCTCTGCACCATAACGATGTGCATCAGCACATCTATCCTCGCTGTCCCTGGGGCAACGGGTGTTGCTGTGTATCTTGAACGTGTGAATGGGACTCTCATCCCAAGAACGAGTAGTCTGCGTTCATCTTGCGGTGCTTATGGCTCTTGCATGTCTGCTGATTCAACTTGGGAGTGCTGGGTTGGGTGGGGGTAGGTCAGGGCCTGGATACTGTCACTGTGTGTTTTGCTTGGGCATCTGGTTGGCTTGAGTGTGTGGCAAGCTTTCAGGCAGAAGCCTTGTTTTGCTTGAGGTTTCCTTGAGAAAGCCAGGGTGAGGGGGCATGAAGGGGCTGCCCATCCATGGACTGATGCACAGGTTGGGCAGACTGCTGAGAAGCAGCATTCAAAGCGTGGCAGGGGTCGTCAGGATGCAGGCGACCTTGGCTGTGCTCTGCACCATAACGATGTGCACCAGCACATCTATCCTCGCTGTCCCTGGGGCAACAGGTGTTGCTGTGTATCTTGAACGTGTGAATGGGACTCTCATCCCAAGAACGAGTAGTCTGCGTTCATCTTGCGGTGCTTATGGCTCTTGCATGTCTGCTGATTCAACTTGGGAGTGCTGGGTTGGGTGGGGGTAGGTCAGGGCCTGGATACTGTCACTGTGTGTTTTGCTTGGGCATCTGGTTGGCTTGAGTGTGTGGCAAGCTTTCAGGCAGAAGCCTTGTTTTGCTTGAGGTTTCCTTGAGAAAGCCAGGGTGAGGGGGCATGAAGGGGCTGCCCATCCATGGACTGATGCACAGGTTGGGCAGACTGCTGAGAAGCAGCAGTCAAAGCGTGGCAGGGGTCGCCAGGATGCAAGCGACCTTGGCTGTGCTCTGCACCATAACGATGTGCATCAGCACATCTATCCTCGCTGTCCCTGGGGCAACAGGTGTTGCTGTGTATCTTGAACGTGTGAATGGGACTCTCATCCCAAGAACGAGTAGTCTGCGTTCATCTTGCGGTGCTTATGGCTCTTGCATGTCTGCTGATTCAACTTGGGAGTGCTGGGTTGGGTGGGGGTAGGTCAGGGCCTGGATACTGTCACTGTGTGTTTTGCTTGGGCATCTGGTTGGCTTGAGTGTGTGGCAAGCTTTCAGGCAGAAGCCTTGTTTTGCTTGAGGTTTCCTTGAGAAAGCCAGGGTGAGGGGGCATGAAGGGGCTGCCCATCCATGGACTGATGCACAGGTTGGGCAGACTGCTGAGAAGCAGCATTCAAAGCGTGGCAGGGGTCGTCAGGATGCAAGCGACCTTGGCTGTGCTCTGCACCATAACGATGTGCATCAGCACATCTATCCTCGCTGTCCCTGGGGCAACAGGTGTTGCTGTGTATCTTGAACGTGTGAATGGGACTCTCATCCCAAGAACGAGTAGTCTGCGTTCATCTTGCGGTGCTTATGGCTCTTGCATGTCTGCTGATTCAACTTGGGAGTGCTGGGTTGGGTGGGGGTAGGTCAGGGCCTGGATACTGTCACTGTGTGTTTTGCTTGGGCATCTGGTTGGCTTGAGTGTGTGGCAAGCTTTCAGGCAGAAGCCTTGTTTTGCTTGAGGTTTCCTTGAGAAAGCCAGGGTGAGGGGGCATGAAGGGGCTGCCCATCCATGGACTGATGCACAGGTTGGGCAGACTGCTGAGAAGCAGCAGTCAAAGCGTGGCAGGGGTCGCCAGGATGCAAGCGACCTTGGCTGTGCTCTGCACCATAACGATGTGCATCAGCACATCTATCCTCGCTGTCCCTGGGGCAACGGGTGTTGCTGTGTATCTTGAACGTGTGAATGGGACTCTCATCCCAAGAACGAGTAGTCTGCGTTCATCTTGCGGTGCTTATGGCTCTTGCATGTCTGCTGATTCAACTTGGGAGTGCTGGGTTGGGTGGGGGTAGGTCAGGGCCTGGATACTGTCACTGTGTGTTTTGCTTGGGCATCTGGTTGGCTTGAGTGTGTGGCAAGCTTTCAGGCAGAAGCCTTGTTTTGCTTGAGGTTTCCTTGAGAAAGCCAGGGTGAGGGGGCATGAAGGGGCTGCCCATCCATGGACTGATGCACAGGTTGGGCAGACTGCTGAGAAGCAGCATTCAAAGCGTGGCAGGGGTCGTCAGGATGCAGGCGACCTTGGCTGTGCTCTGCACCATAACGATGTGCACCAGCACATCTATCCTCGCTGTCCCTGGGGCAACAGGTGTTGCTGTGTATCTTGAACGTGTGAATGGGACTCTCATCCCAAGAACGAGTAGTCTGCGTTCATCTTGCGGTGCTTATGGCTCTTGCATGTCTGCTGATTCAACTTGGGAGTGCTGGGTTGGGTGGGGGTAGGTCAGGGCCTGGATACTGTCACTGTGTGTTTTGCTTGGGCATCTGGTTGGCTTGAGTGTGTGGCAAGCTTTCAGGCAGAAGCCTTGTTTTGCTTGAGGTTTCCTTGAGAAAGCCAGGGTGAGGGGGCATGAAGGGGCTGCCCATCCATGGACTGATGCACAGGTTGGGCAGACTGCTGAGAAGCAGCAGTCAAAGCGTGGCAGGGGTCGCCAGGATGCAAGCGACCTTGGCTGTGCTCTGCACCATAACGATGTGCATCAGCACATCTATCCTCGCTGTCCCTGGGGCAACAGGTGTTGCTGTGTATCTTGAACGTGTGAATGGGACTCTCATCCCAAGAACGAGTAGTCTGCGTTCATCTTGCGGTGCTTATGGCTCTTGCATGTCTGCTGATTCAACTTGGGAGTGCTGGGTTGGGTGGGGGTAGGTCAGGGCCTGGATACTGTCACTGTGTGTTTTGCTTGGGCATCTGGTTGGCTTGAGTGTGTGGCAAGCTTTCAGGCAGAAGCCTTGTTTTGCTTGAGGTTTCCTTGAGAAAGCCAGGGTGAGGGGGCATGAAGGGGCTGCCCATCCATGGACTGATGCACAGGTTGGGCAGACTGCTGAGAAGCAGCAGTCAAAGCGTGGCAGGGGTCGTCAGGATGCAAGCAACCTTGGCTGTGCTCTGCACCATAACGATGTGCATCAGCACATCTATCCTCGCTGTCCCTGGGGCAACAGGTGTTGCTGTGTATCTTGAACGTGTGAATGGGACTCTCATCCCAAGAACGAGTAGTCTGCGTTCATCTTGCGGTGCTTATGACTCTTGCATGTCTGCTGATTCAACTTTGGAGTGCTGGGTTGGGTGGGGGTAGGTCAGGGCCTGGATACTGTCACTGTGTGTTTTGCTTGGGCATCTGGTTGGCTTGAGTGTGTGGCAAGCTTTCAGGCAGAAGCCTTGTTTTGCTTGAGGTTTCCTTGAGAAAGCCAGGGTGAGGGGGCATGAAGGGGCTGCCCATCCATGGACTGATGCACAGGTTGGGCAGACTGCTGAGAAGCAGCAGTCAAAGCGTGGCAGGGGTCGCCAGGATGCAAGCGACCTTGGCTGTGCTCTGCACCATAACGATGTGCATCAGCACATCTATCCTCGCTGTCCCTGGGGCAACGGGTGTTGCTGTGTATCTTGAACGTGTGAATGGGACTCTCATCCCAAGAACGAGTAGTCTACGTTCATCTTGCGGTGCTTATGGCTCTTGCATGTCTGCTGATTCAACTTGGGAGTGCTGGGTTGGGTGGGGGTAGGTCAGGGCCTGGATACTGTCCAGTACCCATCCAATCTTTGCGCAAAAAGCTTGACTCCTGGCAGATGGGTTTGACCACACGTGCTTTCCATTGCCCTGCAAACACCTCCCACATCTGCCTGCAACAAGAGCTGGGTTTGTTTCCTCTGCATGTAACATGCGACACACTTGCCATTAGGTACTGGCATCATCTAGAAAACACACCCACTGACCGACTACTGTACAAGATCCACACTGCATGGAGTGGCAAGTACCACCCTTGGGGTCAGAACATGCAGCGACTACTGACTGAGTACAACATTGACACTAGCACCCCTAAAGAAGTCAGTAAGGCAAATTTCAAGGGACATGTTGAAGCACGTGCAATCAACTATCTTAGGTCTTATTGGACACAGCCCCCCCGCAACCTAGGAGGTTCTGTGCACTCCAGGTACATGGCAGACATTGGCATTGGAGAGCTCACACCTAGGCGGCCCAAACTCCGCACATATCTGCACACTCTAACCACCACTCCCCACCTGGAATCATGTAGAGCCGCTTCACTGTTCATGCACTTCCGCCTTGAAACCCTCCCACTCAATGCCTTCCATAGCCATACAAGACACAGGGAGACAGCTGCTGCACGCAATGCAAGGCAACTCTGCCCATCCTGTAAATAACATGCTGAAACACCCACTCACTTCCTGTTGGAGTGCCCTGCCTACTCTATCCCCCGCAGCATGCCACATATTGCAGACTGTATTGCAGATGCCCAAGCCAGCCCCACACAGGCCCCATGGCGCCAACTGCTCAACCAGCCTTTGATGGCCAACTACATCCTCCGCGCTTGGGACATTAGAAGAGCCGCCCTTGCAGGGCGCGAGGCCAATGGAGGAAGCTCTATGGCGTTAACACCTGGGCCTGCAGCTGATATCACTGGAGAGCAGTAACAGTCCTTTGCAGCAGCAGCAGCAGTGGAGCGTTGACGGCAGTTGACTGATTTGACAGCTTTGTGTTTTTGTATCGAGAGCCGTCTAGTGCCGAGCCTCCGAATTGGTCCAGCCCAAAGTCACATTGCCACAAAGGGTTTTTTATATTCCTCCACGGAGGTTTTTGCCCGGCATCCATTCGGAGGGTTGTCCATCTCGTGCACTTAGATAGTACGCTTGGGGATTTTTGGGTTGGTTTTCATCCTCACAAAAGCGTCAGGCTTCTCTGTTTTGATCCTCAGTATGTTGTTCCTTCTGGGTTGTTGTGCTATCTCCGTGATATTAGTGAATGGCTGGCATGAGCTCTTGAGTTTCATAGCTACAGGTGTAACTTTGATTTGATTTGATCTATCCTCGCTGTCCCTGGGGCAACAGGTGTTGCTGTGTATCTTGAACGTGTGAATGGGACTCTCATCCCAAGAACGAGTAGTCTGCGTTCATCTTGCGGTGCTTATGGCTCTTGCATGTCTGCTGATTCAACTTGGGAGTGCTGGGTTGGGTGGGGGTAGGTCAGGGCCTGGATACTGTCACTGTGTGTTTTGCTTGGGCATCTGGTTGGCTTGAGTGTGTGGCAAGCTTTCAGGCAGAAGCCTTGTTTTGCTTGAGGTTTCCTTGAGAAAGCCAGGGTGAGGGGGCATGAAGGGGCTGCCCATCCATGGACTGATGCACAGGTTGGGCAGACTGCTGAGAAGCAGCAGTCAAAGCGTGGCAGGGGTCGCCAGGATGCAAGCGACCTTGGCTGTGCTCTGCACCATAACGATGTGCATCAGCACATCTATCCTCGCTGTCCCTGGGGAAGCTTTTGTCTAAATCAGTCTTAATCTGAGGCAGCTACAGGAACCTCCCTCCTGGTGATGCCTCACAATTTTGCCCTGCCAGGTCAGCTTGCCCCTGAACCACAAAGACCCATCAGGCATAGCCGGGCCGTATGGGCACCGGTCAACAGCATACGGTTCAGGATGCTGGCTGTTGACAATCTGAGCCGCGTGTGGGGTGGGGGCAGCTTTGACACATTCAAACCAGTTTGACAAGTCTGTTGCAGGCTGTCTTGGGGATTATTGCAAATCAGGAGACCTATGTTTGCCATGGGTACCTACCACCAACCATTTTAGCCACTGGTTCACCCCCCTTCATCAGATACGGGCTGGGCCCCCTGCATGGCCGCTGAAGTGAATATTCAGCCCATTAGGCAGGTCAGCCAGCATTGAAGGTCAAGTGAAACGACATGTTGATGAGATACAAGTAGTACCAACTGTGCTGAGCTGCATGGCAGGATGCCGCAGGAGCGGCACACTGTAGCAGCACACTGTGCTGTGACAGCACCGACTCAATTGGTGCTCCATCAGTCCCTCTTGAAAGCACAGTCGTTGCATAGGTGTTGCACAAGTGGCGCACGTGCCAGGATGGCAAATCAGGCCAGTCTGGCATGCACTGCTGCTGCTGCTACAACCATGTCCACAGGGGGAGCTGAGCTCACTCTTCAATGTGATTGGCAAGCCAAGCTTCTCAATATCCAGCTACATAAACAGCAAGCGAACATGGCCCTGTTACACTCCTCTGCCTTCCCGACCTTCTTTGCGTGGGACGGGGTGGACACTGATGACGACGCAGCGTACATGCAACTGGTGCGCAGAAACCACGATGTATGCCTCCCGGTATGTACCTTTGGAAGGGAGATGATACAGCTGGACCCCCCGGGATGCCAGCCGTTTGCAGGCCCCCGCACCCTGAAGTGGAAATTCAGGATGCTAGCAGTCGGCAACCAAACAGGATATGCAGAGCACTTCCCATTCAAAGTCGGTGACCAGCGTCAAGAAACCTCTTGGTACCGTACCTTCCAAACTGCAGTTCGGGGGGCCCTCGAAGCAGTACCTAACGCCAGTAAGCAGCCAAGAGCCAAGTTCACCAAGCTTGAAGATCTATACATGGATGAAGATGCCACTGCAAACCTTGCCAGGTGGGCAAGGAAAGCCAGCAAACGCTTCTGCAAACGCCCCACGGACAACACCCTGGCCATAGTCCTACCCCGTCCCTTGGCGTATCACACGCCTGCTAGATACTCAGAAACAGGAGACATGCGCAGACTGGCCTCTGCGGATGACCCCCTTGAGTACGAACAACTGGTGCTTGCACACTCAGCAGCAACTCAATCACTGCGTAGGTCCCAAGCAAACCCGCCACCACTTGCTCACGACTGGAAAGCTTTCCTATACACGGATGGCAGCCACGTGAAAGGGCAGGATATGGAAGGACCGGGCATTGGGGCGGCTGTGCATGTACCCGGAGCGCACAGCCAAACCCTGGCAGTGCACTGCGCCTGGCAAGGCGAGGGAGCAGACGCCACGTGCAACACAATCTGCAGGGCGGAACTGGCAGCCCTACACGTAGCCCTCACTCAGTTTGGCACGACACACACCAGAGTCGATGGCACACTACATGTAGCCACGGACAGTCTGGGATCCATGCACGGACTTGCCAAGATGATCTCTAGGCCTCAAGACCTGACAGAGCATCGGCACCGGCAGGTCCTTGAAGCCTTAGCCAATGCTGTACGGGATCACCCTGGTACGATCCACCTTTGGAAAGTGAAGAGCCACGCCGGCATAATAGGCAATGAGATGGCGGATGGTACCGCCGTACAGGTGGCCCGCGGGGAACTACCTATTGATGCTCCACCCCACATACATATGATGTACCGAGTAACTCGCGCATGCAGATGTATTGGCCATACAAGGAAGTAGACAAGGAACTGCCATCTGGCGTCACCGTGACAGTCACAAAACCCCTGCCAGACATGCAAGCCGCCCTTAAACAAGAGGCACATGCAGGTGCAAAGCTTGGCAGCGCGCCCAAAGATGGCATATATGCCTCCAGCTGGAGGAGCGTGGCCGACAAACTACATCACCCAGCCAGTCATGCATTCATGACCAGCTCCAAGGTGGACAGGTACACTCGAAAACTAGTGTTGCAATACCGCTGGGGACTGCTCCCTACCAACAGACTACTGCACAAAATTGGCAAGGCCCCAACCAACCAGTGTCCGCTCTGTGGACAGGAAGACGGAGGGCACCACGCCATCAGCGGCTGCAAGGAGCTGTCCGCCGCGTACACGCGCCGCCACAATGACACCGGCACGGAAATTCTGGAAGCTATCAGCAGAGGCAAGGAAGCAGGAAATGTCTTCTTGTCAGACGTGGGTTACACCAGAAGAAAGGCCCCATCAGAGGTGCCGGAGGGCATGCAGCCACACCGCTTCATGAGGCACATGGACAATCCGTCCATGTTCAGCCACGACCTTGCGGAGGCCCTTAAAGGATATCGGGACAGCGTTCCCGACATCCTCATGCTGAAATACTTCCCAGACAACAACGAGTGGGTCTTTGACATCGTCGAAATAAAATACTGCAGGGACACGGACCCGATGCCGCAACAAGAAAGAGCGGCAGCACAACACGCCGCACTGAAAGAACTGATCTTGGCCCACGAGCCCACAGCCACAGTTCGCATCGTCACTCTGCTGCTAGGGGCATCAGGTATAATCTACGAGTCCTTCCTGAAAGAAATGCGCGACCTCGGAGTAGGCGGCTCCGCCCTCACATCCCTAGCTCGACGCCTGCACCACATAGCAGTACGCAACCTCAAACTAATCTGGACACAACGCAGAGCCATCCTCATGGGCCGCAACAAGCGCCCAAGGAAGAAAGGCAAACGCGACAAGGGACGACGGCCACACAAGCAACACTCCAGGCCTACCCGCCGCAGTACAGCCCAACAAGGCACAAAGCGTCTCCTCGTCAGGTCAGAGCCGGACCACAGGAAACGTCGCAAAAAGCGGTGATTTACACTTTACACCCCCCTCCATGCCCTCGGGCTGGAGGGGTCAGGTGGGGGGTGTGGTAGTCTAGCATGCTAGACATGCACACCCCTCTTGCCTTAACGTTACGCCAGTGGTTCGCCATAGGCGTAGTTACTTACTTACTTACTTACCTCTGCCTACGCATACACATGCTCAAAAACCACACACATTCTCATCCTGCAAGTGCTGGGGGGGGGAGCTGGGGGGGTGGGGGGGGGGGGGGGGGGGCAGCGAACATGTGGAGAGAGGGCCGGGCAGCGAACAACATCCAACAGCAACAAACACAGTACAGCAAATGTGCTGAAGACGTCAGATTTTGTCTATCAAAGGGCGGGGCGGGGGTGGGGGGGGGGACCTAGAGTGTCCACCAGACCTGTACCTGTACCAGGCCTATACAGCAAACAGGTTACCCCACAGCCGTACCCTGCTCTGATCAGCTGTGGCTCGAGGGCATGCCGACAGCTGCCCCTGACACAGATTCTGTCACTGGTGCTGCAGCAGTAGTCGCAGCAGAGGGGTGAAGCAGCAGCAGGATGATGCAGCAGCAGTGTGTACACACAGGCATATGGGGTGTAGCGCAACACAGCTACTGGCCTTGCCGCAACTACTGTCACAGTGTGGCGGGGAGAGCAACAGCACCAGCAGCAAATTGAAAGTGGCTGCCAACCTGTGGATCAATGCATTGCTGATACACTTGTCCTGTTTGAGCATCCAGAGTATCAGCAATAGATGCACACACAGGACCACTCAGCAGCAACACCATAATGTAGCCTCTGTAGCCCACACAAGCACGGTCAGCGCACACAGGGCCTAGAAACTTAGCATCCATAAGCCTCTCTCTCCCCCTGCCACTTGCACGTGAGCGGCTGGTTCCAACCAAGTCGGTCAATGCCAGCTGCTGCTCCTGGCTGTACCGCGTTGACTTTTCTTAGGGTTAGGGATGGGGTAGCCCTGCTGCACCATGCACCAAAGTCCAGTCACACTCACTTGGCCTCTGGCCAAGGCCACATATCATGCAGTGTAGCTGCTACAGTCCAGCGGCTGCATTTTTTTGGAATTGAACAGTGGTGCCAACTGTGCTGACGGTCAGCTTCGGCTGGGACACATCATAACAATCCTATTGAAAACAGTATGCCACTTGCCCTCAGGGCCAGCAACACAACCACAGCTCGGCCTTCCCTTCTCTTGCTGCCGCATGCCCAGCTTGGGACCACGGTGTGTGGGTCCACGTATTACACAAAGCATTTCCACCCAACCTCAAGCAAAGCAAACACAGCCCTCAAGCCACCCCTATCTTGCATGTTGGCTGTAGTGTTGGACAATTCGTGCACGAACAACTTGTATGCTGTGACTGTCTGGCACACTGATGCGTCCAGATACTGCACGCAGGGCCGCCATTGGCGCCACTGTGACAGCCTGGAACCCCTCTGAGCGATGCAGGTCACACCCTATGGAACAAGGTTGGCAGCTGAAAAGTGAGGGCGGGCGGTGCATTACACAGAATTGACCATACAGTGACAGCATGGCTTACTGGCTACATATAGGGCCTCGCGACAACGCGCACAGTAGCAAGCGGCAGCGGTGGGAGGACAAGGGAATCATGCGGCATGGCGGTAGGCAGCAGCAATGCACTGCCGGTTGCTGACACCACCCTTCCCAGGCCCGAGCCATGTGCTAACCATCTGGGCATCCAGCTACAGCTGACCTGTCACGGCATGCAGCCTATTTCACAGTCAGCACGGCCGGGTGCATGCCCATGATGCAATGCGGCAGCTGAGCAGGTGCAGGACCAACCATGCAGGACACAGCTTCATGCATGCCATGCATGCGACATGCATGATGCAGGAGCAGCTCAGCACGGCCCAAGGTCAGCACTGCCGTAGAGGGTCTTTGCGCTGGTGGTGGGGGGTGTACAGGAGGGGGGGGGTGCATGGTGCACAGAGCAGGCGCTGGAGAGCGGCCGCCAGGTGCGTGAACAGGCGCCCGGCGCTGATGATCAGCCATGCCATGCGGCAGCAGCCCCAGCATGGCCCGACGTCAACACTGCCACAGCCTGCACAAAGAAACACGCTGGGTTGGGAAGGCCGCCGTGTCTATCAGCGCCATGTGCACACAGAGGTGCTGGTAACAGCGAGCATCAGTGGCCGCAGGACAGGGCGCGCTAGAAGGGCCCTAACCAGTGGTTGCGTCTTTCCTATGCGGCTTGCTCAAGAAGAGATCGGCACACGGGCACAGACTTGCTCACAATGCTCGAGAGCGGAACAACCAAAGCAATCTTGAGTGGAAGCTTTTGTCTAAATCAGTCTGAGGGCAGCTACAGGAACCTCCCTCCTGGTGATGCCTCACAATTTTGCCCTGCCAGGTCAGCTTGCCCCTGAACCACAAAGACCCATCAGGCATAGCCGGGCCGTATGGGCACCGGTCAACAGCATACGGTTCAGGATGCTGGCTGTTGACAATCTGAGCCGCGTGTGGGGTGGGGCAGCTTTGACACATTCAAACCAGTTTTGAGATGGCCAGTCTGTTGCAGGCTGTCTTGGGGATTATTGCAAATTCGGTGACCTATATGGGGCCTGAGTACCGACTCATATGGCACTCCATCAGTCTCACTTGAAAGCACAGCCCTTGAATAGGTGATGCGCAAGTGGCGCACGTGCCAGGATGACTAATCAGGCCAGTCTGGCATGCAATGCTGCTGCTGCTGCTACAACCATGTCCACACTCATGACTGGTGATGGCAAGCAAACCTTCCCAGCAGCTGAGTACAGCAAGTGAACTTGGCCTTGTTACACTCTACCTACGCATACACACACTCAAACTTCACGCACTCATCCTGCAAGCCCAGTGCCGCACACCAGGCAAACACCGCTGCCCCAAAAGCGCACACACAAGCCTCCACCACCCCCTGCAGCTGCTGCTGCCACACCGGCAGCCCCAGCCACTTGCCCCCGCCCCACCCAACTGCTGCTTTCCCGCTGCTGCTGCTGCTGCCGCCGCTGCTGCTTACTCGGCCCTGACCTTGAGCCCCTGCAGCTGCTGTGGGCTGAGGCGCAGTGATGGGCCCATGGTGGTGCACACGTGCATGGTCTTCCAGTATGTGCCCTTGGCACCAGGGGGCTTGTTGGAGTCAACAGACTCCTGCGGGAGGGGACAGCAGCAACACAAGACGAGGCATGTCTGTTCAGCAGGGTCCCAGCGGCAAAGGCAACTTCCCAATACCAGCACTGCCCATGATAAGACTCAGGGATGTTAATAGTGTACTGCATGCTCCAGAGAGCACCATGCCCCCCTATGCCAGCCGACAAGCATCACCACAGGTGTCAGTACAAGCTGGTGGCCAGACAAGACAGTTGAACGTGGTCAGGTGATTCTTGTGGCTTGATACACGAGACTGAAAAAAGCCTCAGCAATCCCCCATTGCATGCAGCCAGTTGCTAACAGAGCTGGCCAACCTGACCGGTTGCCCCCCCCCCCACCGCTGCCAGCCAAGCACCCCCTGCACCCCCCATCTCCCTGCTCCCTGCTCTCTGCCACCACACCCACCTGCACTGCCTTCAGGTTGGCCAGCAGCTAGTTACCAAGCCACTTGCCCAGCTGGTTGCCCGCCCACCCACCCACCCACCCACCCACCCAGGAGTTCACAACCCAGCCCAGCCAGGCACCCTGGCTGACCCCCCCCCCTTAACCCACCACCACACACACCTGCACTGCCTTGAGGTTAGCGATCAGCTGGTCGTCCTTGAAGTCAGCACGGCCAAACAGCACGTGCAGGTTGCCGGTCTTGTCCAGCCTGTACTCAACCTTGCCGCCCTTGAAGTCCTTCACAGTCTGGGGGGCAGCAGGGCAGGCAGGGATGGCACACACAAGCAAGGGGACACACAGCAACAGCAGTCACAGGTCAGTGCCATGACAAGAGGGAATGCAAAAGGGCGGCTCTTGCTCAGCTGCCTGTACACTTCAGGCAGACACCAGCGCTTGAGCATGTAGCGAAACATGGGGGGGGGGTGTTTAACTGCCACATGCAATGGCTGTAAACATTGCAACGCAGGCTAGTCAGGGTGTGGCATGCCTAGCCATGCAGGTGTTGGCTGCATCAGCTGCACGCTGTGGGGTGCACCAGCTGCACAAACCCATACACCTTCCCACTCCACTCCACTAAGCTCTCAACCACAACTGCTTGGCAACCAGATGCAGCTGGCACTGCTCCATTGAAGTTGGCAGAGCCACACGGGTGTATTACAGCTGCTTATGGACTTGCTACCGAACACTCAAACCCCCCTCTGCCAGCTGCTGCTGCTGATATCAGGCTGTGGAGGCAGCACAGCACGATTACAGCCGCAGCAGCTGGCAGAGGGGAGTTTGAATGTTGAGACAAGCTTCCCAGCAGCTGTAATGCGCCAGCAACTGCGACTGCTGCCACACTGCTGCCAGTGCTGCCGCTGACCCAGCTGCTGCTTGGCAAGAAGGCGGCCTCAACCACACCCGCACCAGCAACGCTGCTGTACAGACACAAACCCTACCCCAGCCCGTGAGTCCCCCACTGCTGCTCACCATGGCCACGTCAGTGGTGACTGTGCCTGCCTTGGGGTTGGGCATGAGTCCACGTGGACCCAACACACGACCCAGCTTGGCGACCTTAGGCATCATGTCGGGCGTGGCAATGAGCTTGTCGAAGTCCATGAACCCGCCGCTGATCTTCTCAACAAGGTCATCAGCACCAAACACATCTGCACCGGCCTCCTTTGCAACATCCAGGTTGGCGCCCTGGGTCAGCACAGCCACCCGCAGCTCCTTGCCTGTGCCATGTGGCAAGCTGACTGTGGCACGCAGCTGCTGGTCGCTGTACTTGGGGTCCAGGCCAAGGCGGGCGTGGAACTCCACAGACTCTGTGAACTTTGTGGAGGCTGAGGCCTTCATCAGCTTGATGGCCTCTGTGGGCTCCAGCTCGCTGGTGCGGGGAGGCACCTTAGACTGAACTGTCTTAAAACGCCTGCTGCGTTTCTTCTCCTTCTTCTCTGTAAGTGCTGGTGCTGCTGCTATCGTCTCCTCAATCTCGAGCACGTCCACAGCAGCAGCAGCCGTGCGCGTCAGCTGCTGCCGCGTGGGGGCGACTGTGAGAAGGCACACATTACGACCAGCAGGCTTGAATGCCTGCCTGCAGCTGCTGCCTGCCAGGGGCCTGGAGTGAGAGGCCAGCATCGTTCGTGGCTCGAGCAGCAACTGCATTGACTGTGGGACCCTCCCTTGCTGACGTTCTGATTGCGGCACGCACAATTGAATTACCTCCGCACCTTGCTGTTGCGTTCCGGTTCGGTGAACACACTGTCATTTCTCACTCTTGGCCGCCGATCGTGAATGCTTGCAATCACCGTGTTGTCTTCATTGAATTTAAAAGTGGTTGCTGTGCATGCCACAGCGGAACCGTGCGATATGCTGGGCAGAGCAGCAGCAGTAGCAGCAGCAGCAGCAGAGCAGTGTTTTTTCTTCACTCGTCGTGCATGCCCCGTTTTCTGTTGGTCGCATTCAACAGCTCTGGTTGATGGACAACTTGTCTGTCTTGATGCTGGGCTTGATCACACAGTTGCTGGTTCTGCCACAAGGAGGGGGTACAGGACACCAGACAACATGTGGGCTTTGTTGTCTGGTGTCCTGTACCAGGCAAGCGAGCAGAGCGACTATTATGCGTTTTGCTACCATGCAGAAGAGTAGCCAAGCAATGAGGTTGGGTGGTTACCAAGGGAGCCAGCTGCACCATCCCTGCGCGCAGTAGTACTGCACAGCATCTGCACAACTCAAGCCACAGGAATGAACGAATGCCCGGCAGTGCACACATGTGTGGCGTGCCAACCCAATTAGTTGTTGCCAGCCCAACCACAACTGCAGATCACATATATCACTCCGGCAACATAGAGGCAGTGTGCCATTAGCTGCTGCTGCTGTTGTACATGTGTCCATGTGTTGTACACGCACTGCCACCAGCCCATGAAACCCCACCACACGGTTCATCACCGTGTCCCACTGTTATGAACACATGTGCTGGTGAAGAGCAGGTCAGCAGCAGGCTGGGGATCGGACAGAACAGAGCAGAACAGACTGCCAGCACAACACACGCCATAGCTGCAGGGTGCCATTTGCGGCCACAACCCAACCTGCATCCAAGCCATGGCAGCACCTGGCAGTGACAAGTGTGTGTTTTGCAAAGCTTGCAGTGCTTGTGTATTGCCCAAGGGTGTGGAGCATCCTCAAAACAACCAAATCTACTCACGACCTAACAAGCAGAACGGTCGCCCGCAGCCCATACAAATCGCTCACAGCCCATAAAACTCACGACCCATCTCCCACACACCACCCTGGAAGAAAGCAACCACCCTGGCTGGCACCCATCCCACAGCACAAGGGGACCCAGGGCTGCGACGCATGATTACCAAACCCAACCGATGCCCACACCCACACCCACTACACTCATACTGACAGCTGGGACGGGAGCGAAGCTGCAGCACAGGCGGCCACTTGCAGTAGCTGCTTCAAGTGATATTGCTGACGGCTCGACTTACGCTGCACACACAGAGGCTGGCTTGGTAGCATACGGTCCCCACCAAGTGCACGTGCCATTCAGAGCGTTGTGTGCCTATGCAGCTGGGGTGCTCGCTGCCTGGTGCAACCAGAATCAACCACAGTGCAGATTGCTGTGCATTGTCTGCAACATAATTTGCTTCCAGTGCTGCTGGCAGTGACAGCTTGGGTGTCAGCAAGCTGTGTGTGTGCAATGTCCAAAGAGGCTGGCTGACTGGGGTTGTGCCTGCACTGCCTTAGCATCACGCACCAACAGGGAGACACAGCGCTGGTCTGCTCAAGACAGACATGGACAAGAAAACCCAAAACAATCAACACTTCTGAGCTGAAGCCCACTGATCTTCCGAAGCCCCGTTGACGGTTGTGGGCCACAGCTGTGTCGTGACACAGCGATTCAACACACACTTGTGCAGGCTGGCATGCCTACATCTGTGACAGGATTCAACTGCCAGCACCCCTGGCACACAGGTTCATGCATGCGCTAGCCCAGAAGCGTGCACAGGGCGCATGCATGATATGACAGATGCTTTGGACAGATACACACACGCGCAAACAGCCCGCGCAGATTGTTCAGAAGCTGCACAGAGAACGGCCACATGCAACGCAGCTTGGTTGACAGAAGCCCTGCACTGATTCAAAGCTCCCACAGTGTGGGCCTGCAAGAGAGGCAGAACCCTGCCAACTGGCTTACACGCAAGCCACAAGGGATCCCCAACGCCACGGGGCCAGAGGTGAAGCCTCACAGCCAAAACTCAGCACACACAGATACTGCTTGGTCACAACCGCGCAGGCACTTTACGACACACGCGCTTGCAGCGCATACCCTTGCAGTGCATTGCTGCACACATACACACCCACACACTGCACTGCCAGGCGGCAAGGAGTCGATTGTCGAACTGCCGATAGCAGTGTGCCACTCCCCCCCCCCCTCCCATCCACTCAAACCAGCTGGCAGCTGCACACCATGCCTTACTAGGGCGCAGCGCCCAGGGGCTGACACTGGTATCCTTGCTGGCAGCTGCAGTAACCAACACTGCAGTACTTGACAGCTGGCAGACAGCAGATGCGGTGATAGATAGCGGCGTAAGCATTAGCAACCATCCAAGGGTGTCAGCTGGGTGATGCCGCTGCTGCTTGTGCAGCTGCACCCGTGGACATGGCCAGCACCCAGAACCTGCCACCAAAGGGCATGCAAGCTGCCGGTGCTTCTGTAAACCATGTTGCGGACCTCCTCAGTCCCTTCCACCTGCATAGTACTGTAGTGCTGCTATAGGACAGTGCTGCTGCAAAACATACTGCAGAACAGACAGGACCACCCTTCCACCTGCACTGGATATGTCCTGAAACTACCACAGTGCAGTGCTGCAAACCTAGCAGCAGTGAGCATGTGTACAGTACACAGTGGCTGGAGTTTGTCTCAGCACCAAGAGGCAGAGAGGGACACAGCAAGGCAAACCCCTCAGAGAGGGTGACAGCACGACATACCCAGGCTCACAGAACCCTCCTTTCTTGTGCACACGGTATAGTATGGATGGGGCCATGAGAGCCCCCAGACAGATGCCCAATTGCTGAGTGGAGGTTGCTCTAGCAACTTCCTGCAGCAACTGCCCAGTGACGACACCCCAGCACATGGTCTGGGTGCAAACCTGGCAGTCCAAGCAGCGACCCTGTCAACACAGCAGCACTCCACAAACATCCCCACGGTGCGTGCATGCTGTGGAGACCTGTAAGTCCCGTTACCCCCCCACCGACAACATCTCCAGGCTGCCAGCTGTGTCAGCACCCCCATCACCTCAGGCAGTGTGCAGCCGTCAGTGGTGTGGTGGCTACAAGCCCTCAGGTGTGGCAGCATCAAGCGCATGTCATGCATCCCTGTGCTTTCATAGAGACCAATCAGCAGACGACCATGCACCTTGCTAGCGCAACCCCCTGGTCATGCCGACGCACTCCTGTCCGCCATCCAGCAGCCGCAATAGCATGGCCTGCTGTTACTGCCACTCACCCCACCCACGGCTATCTACCCCAGCGCTTTACACAGCTAGCTTGCCTGCTGCACTAACCCAGCAGTAGCAACCTTGCCAGCCCTGTGACATCATAAGCTAGCCTGCCTGCTGCGCTTTGACAGCAGCAGCAACATGGCTAGCCCTGTGACATCATGACACCAGAGTCCTCCCGCCGCAGCCGCTTGCCCTCCCGCCGTGCCTTCTCTGCTGCGAACAGTGTCTGCTGCACTGCAAACTGGATATCCTCAGCAGTCACTGAAGGGTCCTCAATACGGACCTGCAGCAGCAACGGGACCACGGAATGGCAGGGTATTATCAACCACACTGCAAAGCAGACTGCAGGAACATGAAGCAGCAGGTGCATGGCAGCCATGTGCTGGCTGAAATCTCAGCAATAGGCTCGGCAGGATACCAGCAGCGGCCCTTCCTCACTGCGCCAAAGTACTGCTGACACTTGTGCCAGCTGAGGCAAGGACAAGCGGCGTCAGCACAGCTTGCCCAATCCATGCGTCAGGCAGCAGGCTGGTTGGCTGCTCGACAGGGTAGCAGCAGCAGCCATTCCCTCACTGCGCCCACGCATATCCACAGCGTCACCAAATGACTGCCCTGGTTGGAACAGCTTGCATAACAACACGCGTGCACCTGCCGCAGGCCTCCTTCCTCCTCTAGACTTGCCTTCCGCTATTGTCCATATTGCAGGAGTTCATTGTCTCACCTCAAACACATCGTGCACATTGCCATCCTTTGTGGTTGTGATGGCGGCCGTGCTGATGACAATGGGGAACGCCTGCAGCCGCATGCAGGGGCCAGGGCAGAGCAGGGAAGGGCGCATGTTGTTGCGGTGAATGCACTACCCTGGCACACACTGCTTGCTACTGCCAGGGCATAGGCACAGTCCTGGCACTGGCACTGCTGCTGACACTCCCAGCAGCACTGTATGACTGTACCGTCAGTGCTGGGCCAACATGGCGGCCAGTCAATTCGCTCTGTTGACCAAGCCTATGTGCACCCCTGACACACCACCACTACAGACCGTCCACGCATTACAGTTGGCGCCAGGACACCCTGTACCACAACACACACGCTCACACTTGCTCAAACGCCCCATGAGCCTCTGGCTCCCTTGCGGGTTGCACCGCTTGCCGTGCCAAATTTGTAACTTTATACTGTCCAACAGCACCCACCTTGAGTGCCGACACCACATCAGACAGCAGCCCCTTGCGGTCCTTGCAGTTGAGCTTCACGTACAGGCAGCCAATGCCCTGCTCCACCAGCACCCCAGTAGCAGAGCCCCCAGCCTCAGGGGCAGTCGGCAGCTCCACAGCCATCATGCCGTTGACACCTCCGCAGGCGTCACCGTAGGGGTGATCTGGTGACGCCCCTGCTGCTGCTGCCTGCATGAGGGCGTCTGCTGCCTCTGGCACTGCTGCATGACCAACCTGCGGGGGTAAAATGGATGAGTGGTGAGGGGCACGAGCACACGCATGTTTTCAAGCGAGCTGTGTTTCTCCCTCAGGGCCTGAAAGGCTGCGGTGCAGCAAAAAGGCCGCCAGCATTTCAAGTACCAGACTGCTGGGGGGTTGCCTCTATCACTCTTGCAACAAGTATAGCAGTTGCATGACCCTGCTTGCGCGCTAGCTGTACATGCTGCAGAAAGATTGGGTCTGGCACTCTTCCATCAGTCTGATGGAACATTGCCGGACCCAATCCATTCTGCAGCATGTACAGCTAGTGCGCAAGCAGGGCCGTGCAGCTGTCAGTCTGATGGAAACGATCACTGCTGTGCTGCTTTATGGCGACGTCACCACAGCCAGTGAGTAAAAAACAGCCAGTGACTGGTAGAATTGCCCCACTACCTGTGCAGGAAAAAAAACACAGTTGCATGAACCTTTTTGCGCGCTGGCTGTACATTCTGCAGAAGGATCAGTCAGGCGCTATGTCATCAGACTGGTAGGACCAACCACTACTGTGCTGGTTCATGGCAACCGCGCACCACAGCCAGTGACCCACCTGGTGTTGTGCTGCGATGGCCCCCACTGCTGCCGCCTGCTGCTTGAGTGTGCATATCTCCGCCTCCTCTACCTGCAGCTTGGTCTGCATGGCCTTGAGCAGGTTGATGGTGTCAGCCAGGATCACATGCTGCGAATGCATTTAAAAAACACACAAGGGGCAAAGGTTGGTGTCAGCGTAAGAGAGGGGAAGACATGCTGTGAATGAACAAGACACAAGAAAAGGGGCAAAGATTGGTGTCAGAGTAGGAGAGGGGGAGACACGAAGAAACGAACAGGGGTGGGCGGCAGGGGAAGGTGACACCAAGTGCCGCGTGAAGGTCAGGCAGCCATTCTGCTGCCTCAATTCGGTGAGGGCGGATGATTGTACATACAGCTTGCATGTATCGACATATCGCCACAGCGATGCAAGCTGCTATGCCAAATCTACATGCGCATGTGCATACGCAGTGCACAGTGTGCACACACCGTGTGAGAGCTGTGGTCACACCGTGTATGGGCTGTGATCACGCTTAGTGTCTTACACACCTTGGGCCTGCGAACGCTGTTGGTATCGCTGCCGTACTTTGGGTCGGCTGGTGGCACCATATCACTCAGCTCATCAATCAGGCTGTTCAGCCGGTCACGCCGCTGCTTCTCCACCGTGCTGTGGCTGATCTGCGGCTTGCCAGCATCACAGTACGACCCCCGCTGCTGCTGCTGCTGCTGGTACTGCTGCTGGTGTGTCGTGTTGTGTGTTGTCTGCAGCTGCTGCAGCTGCCTGCTGGCTCCCCCACGTGCTCCTGACGACCCTGCTGCTGCTGCTGCTGCTGCTGCTGCTGCTGCTGCTGCTGCCATACCTGACCCCGAGTGCTGGAGGTCCCCTGGAGCGCTGCTGCCCCCTGCTGTGGGGCTAGCCAAGCCAGCAAAGGCCGCCACCTGTTGACTAATCGGTTGACTAACCATGGACGGCTGCATTAGCCCCATCTGCTGCTGCTGTGCTTGCGGATCCTGTAGCTGCTGAGGCAGCAGCTGCACCTGAACCTGCTGCATCTGCTGCTGTGGTAGCAGGGTGGGCAAGGTGCCAGGCCCCTGGACAAACAGCAGCTGCGGCATGCTGACTGGCTGAGGCAGCGGCGGGCTCTGGCCCTGCTGCTGCTGGCCATTGCCTGCTGCATTGGATGCTGACCCTCCTAGTGCAGTGATGGCTGTGCTACTAGTCCACTGCATAGGCTGCATGCTGTACTGCCCTGGCTGGCCCTGGACTAGGCTTGTTGGGCATGAGGCCTTGAGGGCCCCACTACCTAAGGGAGCAAGGGTGCCAGCCAGAGAGGCACCTGGGCCTGCTGCTGCACTGCTGGCTGATGCTGTAAGGCCAGCAGGAAGGGAGCTGCATGCAGGGAACTGCACCACCCCCTGCTGCTGCTGGAAGAATAGGCTACCAGGCTCCAGCTTGACTGCATTCGACTGCTGCTGCTGCTGCTGCTGCTGCTGCTGGCTGCTGACGTCGAGAGGTGAAGAGGCAGAGAGCAGCTGCTGTGGGGTGGTGCCGCTGCTGCCTGCGCCCCCAGGTCCCTCGTGCTGAGGGCTAGACATGGTGGCACTGGTCAGGCTGCCATCGCTGGGGGCCAGTGCAGGGCGCCTGGCACCGTTAGAGGCAGTGCCTCCAGCAGAAGTGCCAAGCCCTGAGTCTGAGCCATCAGAGCGCGATGGTGAGCCGCTGTGGGGCTGCAGCTGCAGGCCAGGGAAGTCAATAGCTACGTCTGGCAGCTGCGGCATGCTGTCTGCAAACCCCCCAGTGGTCTGGTGCTCCATGAAGGAGAGGAAGTCATCAAGCTCGCGGTCTGTGAGGGTTAGGTCGAAGTCTGCGAACCGAGCACCGTCCCTGCTGCTGGGCTGAGGCGGGAATGCCATGAGGGCACTCAAGGCGGGGCCACAAGACTCTTCGCTGTTGGAGCGAGAATGCGTGCCGGCCTCGAATCTGCAAGGAACAGAATGCATAATGACGTTGCTGGTGATGTGATTGGGTGCTTATTTGCTCCTTCTGGGACCCACGTGGATAGATCGCCAGTGATTGCAGTGCTTGTGTCTCAGGAAGAACCACAGACGACCAGGACACCATAAAGGTAGCTTACCTCGTCCTGAATGCGCTGTGATGGTTGCTTTCAAGGCTCTTCACCGATGCTCAAAAGGTACATTGCTTGCTGCTGCCTTTGTTGCTGTTTCAAGCGCCCTGCCCGTGTCAAACCTAAAGAAACGCCTCTAAAAACATCTTTTGGACGGACTCAAGTTCGTTAGGTCCAAGACTGCTCAGCACAGGCAACAGACAACCCGATTATGTAGACAGCCTGCAGAAGGCAACCTGCAGATTGGTTTCACCGACATAAAAGCAGTGCTTGTCTCATCCTCCCGCAGCATGGCTGGTGGTTGCTACGCGACTAGGGTTGTTTTCGTTGCATGTTTGACTTTTGTATCGTCGAGTGAGCAGACACAGAAGGCACTTTGTACGCTTCACAAGGCTTGTGTTGTGTGACAAAAGTCAGAGCTGTGCAAGCGGCCTGCTGCAAGTGCTGCGGCCTGGTGTCATCTGCATCTGCAAGAACTTCTTGCCAAGAAGTCTGGGGCAGCGCTTTTGTCTCTTACGGCTTATAAACCTACAGACCCGTACCGTGATTGACACCACCAGCCAATGGAGCGCACAGGGCTGACTGCACAAGTAGACGCGTAGGGATCAAGTGCTGGTGCTGCTCCAGAAAGTGTAAACACTGAAGTCCCGCAAGAAGCCGGCCTGAACAGTCCATAAAACAGAAACCAAGTTGTCTACGTACATGGTAGTGATGGCTACCAGCCTTGGGCTGTTGACAGCCACATCAGCTTTCACCAATTTGAACCAGACAGCTGATTGGTATGAAGGGGCTGACCACTTGGCCAGCTACGTGTCCCACACACAGGTATGGCTTCACATGTGACTGTGCACCTAGAGAGGCCGAACGAATGGCAAAACCCAACTGTGTACAAGCGACAAGACTGTTTTTTGGCTTTGTTGCAGTGTGAAAGCAGTCCCCCATTGCGTTGTCACTGAATGATGCGACTGCAGGCTTCAAACATCAATGTGTTCAGCCTGACACAGTCACCCATGTTGTTTTGATGCTTGCTTGAACACTTGATAACAATGCATGAAAAGATTCTCAATGATAAAGACTGTGTTGACACTCTTTCAGACGCTGTACAGGCATTGCTGGCACACTTGTACGGGGCATACTTGGCTTACTCTGGGTCGTTGACTGCTGCTGCCCTGTTCATTCTTACACACACATTTCAAAACGAAGCGCCCTTCAACCAAGGCTGTTACTGACCAGTGTCCTACGGCTAAAAAGCCTCTAGTAGTATGCATACCTCCCCCAAGTGCCAAGAGCAGGCTGGCCCAGCCCAGGGGGACACTGACATCCAAGGGCAGTATGGTACCTAGGTGTGTGCTCATGGGGTGGCTTCTGATGAAGCTTGAGTAATAATGCAAGAGCGCTGCTGTCTGTGCAAGCCCCCAGGCGTAGCACAGAGGCTGCGCAGCAGGCATGGGGGGTGGGGGGTGGGGGGGGGGGGGGGGGGGGGGGGGGGGGGGGCATGTGAGCTGCTCAACCAGTCGACAAAGGCACCACCGCGGCCATGCTAATGCTACATTAGCACAGCGTCCCAAAGGGGCCCTTAGGGGGAGGCACTCTTGCAGCGCAGCTGGGCATGTTCGGCCATTCATTGTTGCCCCCGCCAACCCCCAAGGCCACGTGTCACGCTGCCCTGCGCAGTGACTCACTGTCGGACAGCAGCACCAGCAGCTGCAACCCCCAAGCCCATGTATCCACTGCAAGCCCCCGCTTTCTTGCCCTGCACCTCGCCCTACCTGAACATCTTGACTTGCCTTCCTCCTGCAGCTGGTTGCACCTGTTCACCTTGTCACAGGCACAGCAGTCCCGGGCACGTCCGTCTGTACGTCCGCATGCGCGAGATTCGCGTCACGGTTGAGCTGTTCCTTGAGTCATACGTTGCAAAGGTTGCTTTGCGCTATGTCGCATTCGCTAGTCTGCCAGGCCTCTCGAGGTCAAAAGCGATGCTATCGCACTGGCTGTCTTGCTCGCACCAATTATTGAACAACGAGTCAACACGCATGAGATATGTATACTTGAGCTACTTGCAGCAGTGACGAGATATGCTCCGGCATGTTGCGAGACAAGCGTATTCCGAGTTTTGCGACGCTGACTCAACCTTCCCGGGGGTTCTCCCGTACACGTCAACCGTCGTCTCCCGTTCGCATGCACTCTCTCTCTCTCTCCGTCTCTCTCCCTCTCGTCAAGTTTTCAAAGAAGAAAACCAGCGGGTGTGGGTAACGTGAATTGGAAGGGGGAGGGGCTGACAGGGGAGGGGGGGGGGTGAAAGGGGGGGGGGGTTGACAGGTTGGGGGGGAGGGTGGAGGGGGGGACAAAGGGGGGGGGGGGGGTGGACAGGGGATGGGGGAGAGGGGGGGGAGGTCTTGGCAAGGGGGCCGGGGGAGGATTGTTGAAAGGGGGGCGGGGTGGTGGGGGGGTTGAGGGGGTGTGGGGGGGGGGGTGACCGGGGAGTGGGTGGGTGGGTTTGGACCACTCGGAGGGGTGGGGGTGGGGGGTTGTTGACGCCGGGGTGGAGGAGGGGGGGAGGGGGGCAGGAGGGTTTGTTGACAGGGGCGGGGGTCAGGGGGAAGGGGGGAGGGGGAGGGAGGGTGTTGGCAGGGGTGTTGGGGGGGGGGGGGGGTGACAGGCCCTCATCTTTGCAAGTGAGGGCCGTAGCTCCAGTTGCGCTGAGAGGCAGGTGGCTGATATCCCCAGTGCAGGGCTGGTGAGGTGATGTGGCAGCTCAGGGGAAGCCTTCTGTAGGCTCTGCTGAGCCGGCGAGGTCAGGAATACGAGGGTGCTAGACGCAGCAGTATCAACACAAATGTGACTCTGACAGACGGCTGAGCAAGCTGCAGTAAAGTGACCTGAGATCGTTGGCAGCAGACCAACCACCCAGCAGCATGATGCTGTGTGTAGTGCAAACCAGGTGTTGTTGTGGGAGTCCCATGTATGTTGGTGTAGGTGTGGGAGTGCATAGTGGCTGGCAGCACAACATACTGTAGCTTAGGGGGAAATAGGCATGGGTTGCAAAGTTTCTCACCAGGCAATTTCAGGCAAAATACGCCAGTTGGCCCATACTTGTCCGACACCTAAAGCAGTCACTACTCATCCCCCCCCCCCCCTCCCCCCCACCGGTACCGCCAGCACTGCCCCTTTGTCAATGCACCACACAAAGCCCGCTCACATAGTCAAGCTGATTACCTTGGGGTTAATTGCCGTACGTAACAGACCTACTATCATAGCAGCACTGCAGATATGAGCTGTCACACACATGCTGGACAGTCTTGATTGGGTGATGCTGCACTCTATCCTGGCCAAGGCGTGGCACGGGCCGCCATCGTCACATGAGGCTTATAGCTTATTTGTGATCAGACCAGGCAGCAGCTGCACCGTATCGATTGCTGCAGCAATTCACTACTGTCGGAAAAAAGATCTGCTGCTTCTGCTGGTGGGGCCAGTGGTGGGTGGTGTGGGCATTCGGCATTCCAGAGACAAGCGTTAGCTGTTGAGCTTACAACCTGAGACGTGTGACTGGTGGATGAAGAGGACCGTGGCGTCTATACTGTTTGAATTGTCTGATCACAGATCATCAGCTGCAGATCATCAGCTTCATCAAGCGTGACATTAATACGGACTGTGTAGAGCAGATTTTATGCCTAGTTTGATGCACTCGAATTTTGCCAAACAAAGAGATCAGTCGCTTGCCAATGTTTGACTGGCAGGGTGACCCTCACTCAAGCCAGCTGCCTGCAGGTGTCCTGAACAGGCCTGTTCCTGCAGAGGCAAAGCTTCAGGTCTCTTGTAATGTCGTTTTTACTGTATTTTTGCACATACACGGACACCATGGCTGTATCTCGTCCGTCCTGTCTTATGATCACATGTTCCCTCCACTCTGCAACATCACCATCTGTCTATGTCGTGTGCTCAAAAGGAACTCTTGATGCTTCATGCTGAATGTGAGGGCAAAAAGACATACATTTACATCTGTGGCACGTGCTCTGGCAACCTCCAGTCCAAACATGACCTGCCAGAGCACACTGAGACATGTTACCCATGTCTCTCACAAAGCACTTGCAGCAGTAGTAGCAGTATCAGCAGTGTCAGCAGTAGCATGAGAGCATCAGCAGCAACACGTTCAGCAGGAGCACAGAAGCAGGAGTGCAGGCGAGGAGCAGCTCAGCTGCAAGCAGCGCAAGCAGCATAGGCAGCAGGAGCAGCGCAAGGAGCAGGCAGGAACAGCATAAGCGGCAGCAGCAGCACCAGCAGCGCATGGGTTGTCTGATTCTGTGTGCCTTGCAAGGCCACCAGGTGAGCAGGGCATATGAAGCCAGTTAGCGGTACCAACGTGACACGCTACCAAAGTTAGACCCTGTGAGACCGTCCAATCCTACCCCTGATGGCCCCGATCGTAGCCAACACCGTCACCTTCTATCTCGCGCTCAGCAGCTGACAGCAGGCATGCTGAAATCCAAAGCTAACAGCGATCCGCAAAATACCATTAGCAGCTAGCACTGAGGAAACACAGGCAAGTACAAACAATCCAGGAAGACGCAGCCAAAGTAAGGCACTGTTAGGGACCCTTCGGCACGCAAGCGGCCCACAAGCGGTACCGCGCCACAATCAACCAATGTGACTTCAGACTTTCCGCCTTGCATCCTGGCGACTGGCTCTTCTCCGCTGCATCATGCCTTCTCTATATGTCGTGGTATATTCAACAGTTGAGGGGCTTCTCCTCGATCGCACTGATAGGGGTGTTTGTATGCATGCTTTTGTGTTGAGAATGTATCTGGATTGTTGCTGACTCTAAGCCATCTCGTTTGTTGACTCAGGCCATCTCCATTGGCTGATACAGCAAGCTTTTACAGCTTGTACAGGGTAGTTGCAAAAGGCTAGGACGAGAGGCTTGGTGCTTGACAAGTACCCCAGCACTTTGAGGGCTGCAGCTCCGGTTTTTGCTGCCTGTGTTGACGGGCCGCATCATCATGACACTGTTTGAGCATTTGCGCTAGGCACTGAAACAATCTGCTGCCACTGTGGTTCCTGGGCAGTTCCTTTGCAATATAGGGATGTCTGGAGCAGCTATAACGGTTGACAGAGAGTGTTTGAACATAGCTGCGGTGCAGGCAGAGCAACATGGGGGGCCAGCCCTTGACGGTACACTGCACCAGCGGCGGCTGCGACCCTGCAGAATCGCAGCAGCAGCTTGAGACGAATTGGCAGGGAGACTGGGATTGCAGAGCAAGGAGCCAGCCACAAACAGGCAGCACGTAGGACCCACAAGGTCGCCCAACAGTCTGACCAGCGACCATCCTTTCACAATGTCAGCAGCAGGACCATTACCCCCATGGGCTTCATCACTCCACTACCTCGTGAACTGCCACAAAATCTCACAACCACAAAAGGTCCCAAGGGCACAAACCAGCCCAACACTGGAAGGTCCAGGCAGATGTTTCCCTGACTTCCTCCCCAGTCTTCTGGCTTTCTGTTTCCACCACCCTTCCTAGCCTCTTGCTTCGCGCCTGACTGCCTCGGCTGTTCCCTTCCCATGAGCGTACCCTTTGCCCTGGCCACACCCCTGCACCCGCTCCCACCTCCTGTGTTGGTTACGAGCCCCGTGGCTGTCAGAAGGACCTTGGCTGTTTGGGAAGCAGGTGTAAAGTGCATTGGCCGGCCGACTGATCACCGGCCGATGAGGTGACTGGCTGTGGCCTGCCGGCTGGGTGGCCTGCCCATGGGTGGCACTGCTAGTGGGCCACCTCGGCGACAGCGAACGCCCACCATCAGCAGAGAGGCAATGAAACCTTATCACAGCCAGGTCACACACCACGCCAGACAGGCCAAAGCAGCAGCAGGAGCGTGGACTTCCGCGCAGACCAGGAGAGCAGGGTCCTCAGTATGTCCACGTGAAATCGCACGAACACCTGTATGCTTATCGGCCGGTGCTGGCAGCAGCGCGCAATTTTGGAATAAACAAGAACGGAACAGGGCATTTCAAACGCTCTGCATGTGGGCAGCAGGCACGTACGCAACACTTGCCGCTCTAACGGACACGATCGTGGACTGGCGGAAGTAGTTTGCATACGCGCTGTTGCCCGGTGAGAGTGTAAGGACCGCATGCAGAGCTTGCCAGTTGCAACGCCAACTCGTTTCTCGCCGTGCTGACGGAACACCGCGGGGCGGTGCACTGACGGTGGACAACGATGACTTAGCTGCAAGCTTAGCCGACGTGCACACTACCAGAAAACACTGCCCACATCCTGAGATGTCATCAAGCGGGTTGGTGGTGCCGAACTGCACCGTTTTGGGACAAGGCCTGCACTGACTTCGCAGTGCCAGCACACTATGACAAGGGTGCCGGTGGTAGTGCCTTAAGGGCCGGTAATCTGCCGGTAGCGTCCACCGATTCGGTAAATTGCCGGTATTTGAAATCGGTAAAACGCTATAGGGGCCGCTAACGCTCGCCAACGCGCTTGTTTCATGGTCCGCTGAAACCCTAAAACCGAAGCATGCGCGTTGGCGAGGGGGCCCCTAGAACGTTTTACCGGTTTCAATTACCGGCATTTACCGGTATTTAACGCATCGGTGGACGTTACCGGCGGTAGCTTTCCCATAGTGGCAGCAACTGCAGACGACTGTTTGTAGTCGAAACCCGAGGCGCGCAGGGCGTCACAAATACGCCCTTTGATTCACGTAGGCAGCAGCCACTTACGCAACACTTGCCGCTCTAACGGACCACTTGGATGGTGGACTGGCGGAAGTAGTTTGCTTACGCGCTGTTTGCCATATGAGAGTGTGACGACCGCATGCAGAGCTTGCCAGTTGCAACGCTGATTCGTTTCTCGCCGTGCTGACGGAACACCGCGGGGCGGTGCACTGACGGTGGACAACGATGACGTAGCTGCAAGCTTAGCCGACGTACACACTACCAGAAAACACTGCCCACATCCTGAGATGTCAGCAAGCGGGTTGGTGGTGCCAAACTGCACCGTTTTGGGAGAAGGCCTGCACTGACTTCGCAGTGCTAGCAGCAACTGAAGACGAATTTTTGTAGTCGAAACCCCAGCCGCGCAGGGCGTCACAAATACGCCCTTTGATTCACGTAGGCAGCAGCCACTTACGCAACACTTGCCGCTCTAACGGACCACTTGGATGGTGGACTGGCGGAAGTAGTTTGCTTACGCGCTGTTTGCCATATGAGAGTGTGACGACCGCATGCAGAGCTTGCCAGTTGCAACGCCGATTCGTTTCTCGCCGTGCTGACGGAACACCGCGGGGCGGTGCACTGACGGTGGATAACGATAACGTGCTGCAAGCTTGGCCGTGGTACACACTACCAGAAAACACTGCTGACATACTTGGATGTCTGCAAGCGAGTTGTTGGTGCCGAAATGCACCGTTTTGGGAAAGGGTGTGGGCCTTGCTAGCAGCAACTGCAGCCCACCATGCGCAACCATGCGAGACACGGTGTGGCATGTGAAAAGTGAACAAAAAGGTCCACGTATAAAAGGACTCAGGTTGACAGAGTCGGGTCTTCTTTGTGCCCCACGCCCCGCGAGGAGATCGTTGCGGTGGCTTGTAGCTTGTGACGCCCCTGCGCATGTGTGAGCACGGTCGGTGTCTGCCCTACTGCTGTCCTACATGCAGTGCCCGCCACACGAGTGTGCTGAAACCACATGTGCCACGTGGGTTCACCACACTCATGTGCCAGTCACAACATGTATGGCAGCAGCAAGGAAGACAGTTGCAGACAGAGCAGGTGTGAACAGGTTAGTAGCGTTCAACTGACACAACCCAATCGCACTTTCAGACTTCTGCTGTCCATCAGCCCACAAGTCAAACTGTGCAACACACCCGCTGGGGAAGATCTACAGCAGACGTCAACCTGTGCAACACACCCACTGGGGACGATCTTCAGCAACACACCCACTGGGGAAGATCTAGTGTCCCGTGCTTATTTAGAACAAGGGACACCCACCTTCTGTACAGATGTCGCGCCCCGATGTCACCTGGTAGTTTGGCTTGGTAGCAGGGCAGCCCTGCGCTCTGTGCCTGCCCCGTTGCTGTCACCCAGTGTATGACAGCAACGAGGCAGACACAGACACACACACAGACAGAAAAGGTCAGTAGCGTCCACTTGACACCAACTCAATCATGCTATCAGACTGTTCTTGCCCAAAGGCGTCTACCCAAATGTCAAACTGTGCAGCACACACACAACCACCACATATGCAGCTGATTCCACCCTCTGGCCATCAGGAAGGAAGCAGATGCGTATAAAGTGAGCTCAGGGTGTGCACTTGTCAACACATGAATGACACACCCACTAAAGAGTAAGAACAGCAGAAGGCCATGCCTAGATTGACCAGGTGGCGCTCACCTTGTGTGCGGATGTTGCATGGGACAGGCCTGGCCAACAGCAGCAGCACATGACAACACACAGAGTCACTGCACGTCACCAGAATGCTAGAGGTGTGTTGGGGTAATGAGCACATATTATGCAGCAAGTTGGGAGGACGGCAGTGTACTAGCTGCTGGTGCTGAAGCTGCCGCTGTCTGTTGCCTCTAATGCTGTTGCTGAAGCTGAAGCTGAAGCTGCCCCACACTGCCGCCCTCCTTGGCTTGTGAAGTGAATGCAGGATGTGCTGTTGTCAACACGTAAAGGACAAACCCACTGAAAGACTGCACAGCAGAAAGCCATGCCTGAATTTCCACCAAAGCACACTCACTTGTTGATCGCCTGTTGCATCCCTGTGTCACCTGGTAGTGGCTTGGTAGCGGCTCAGCACTGCTCTCTATGCCTGCCGCGGTGCTGTCACCCAGTGTATGACAGCACCGCGGCAGGCATAGACACACGCAAACAGACAAAGCAAGTACATAGAGTCAGTAGCATCCACCTGACACCAACTCAATCACGCTATCAGACTGTTCCCGCCCGCAGGCGTCTACCCAAAAGTCAAACTGTGCAGCACACACACAACCACCACATATGCAGCTGATTCCACCCTCTGGCCATCAGGAAGGAAGCATATGCGTATGAAGTGAGCTCAGGGTGTGCACTTGTCAATACATGAATGACACACCCACTGAAAAATAAGAACAGCAGAAGGCCATGCCTAGATTGACCAGATGGCGCTCACCTTGTGTGCGGATGTTGCATGGGACAGGCCTGGCCTACAGCAGCAGCACATGACAACACACAGAGTCACTGCACATCACCACAATGCTAGAGGGGTGTTGGGGTAATGAGCACGCATGATGCAGCAAGTTGGGAAGGACGGCAGTGTAGTATAAGCTGCCGCTGATGCTGTCGCTGCCACTGTCGCTGCAACTACTGTAGCCTGTAATGCTCTGCTGCTGCTGAAGCTGCTGCCGCTGCTGCCGCTGTCCTGAACTGCCGCCCCTCCGTGGCTTGTGAAGTGTGATCGCAGGTTGTGCTGTTGTTGTCAACACGCAAAGGACAAACCAACTGGCGTGTTTTACAACAGAAAGCCACGCTCAGATTGACCACAGGGTGCTCACCTTCCGTGCGCATGTTGCATCTCGATGTCACCTGGTGGTTTGGCTTGGTGGCTGCTCTCTGTGCCTGCCCCGTCGCCGTCACCCAGTAAATGACAGCAACGGGGCAGACACAGACACATGCAAACAGGAAAGGCATGTACATTGGGTCAGTAGCGGCCACCTGACACCCACACAGTCACACTTTCAGGCTGTTCCCGCCAAAAATGCAGACCAGAAGTCAAACTGTGCAGCACACAACCACCACATATGCAGCTGTTTCCACCCTCTGGCCATCAGGAAGGAAGCGGATGCATATGAAGTGGGCTCAGGATGTGCGCTTGTCAACACATGAATGACACACCCACTGAAAAAATAAGAACAGCAGAAGGCCATGCCTAGATTGACCAGATGGCGCTCACCTTGTGTGCGGATGTTGCATGGGACAGGCCTGGCCAACAGCAGCAGCACATGACAACACACAGAGTCACTGCACATCACCACAATGCTAGAGGGGTGTTGGGGTAATGAGCACGCATGATGCAGCAAGTTGGGAAGGACGGCAGTGTAGTATAAGCTGCCGCTGATGCTGTCGCTGCCACTGTCGCTGCAACTACTGTAGCCTGTAATGCTCTGCTGCTGCTGAAGCTGCTGCTGCTGCTGCTGCTGCCGCTGTCCTGAACTGCCGCCCCTCCGTGGCTTGTGAAGTGTGATCGCAGGTTGTGCTGTTGTTGTCAACACGCAAAGGACAAATCAACTGGCGTGTTTTACAACAGAAAGCCACGCTCAGATTGACCACAGGGTGCTCACCTTCCGTGCGCATGTTGCATCTCGATGTCACCTGGTGGTTTGGCTTGGTGGCTGCTCTCTGTGCCTGCCCCGTCGCCGTCACCCAGTATATGACAGCAACGAGGCAGACACAGACACATGCAAACAGGAAAGGCATTTACATTGGGTCAGTAGCGGCCACCTGACAATCACACTTCCAGACTGATCCCGCCAAAAATGCAGACCAGAAGTCAAACTGTGCAGCACCACACACAACCACCACATATGCAGCTATTTCCACCCTCTGGCCATCAGGAAGGAAGCGGATGCATATGAAGTGGGCTCAGGATGTGCGCTTGTCAACACATGAATGACACACCCACTGAAAAAATAAGAACAGCAGAAGGCCATGCCTAGATTGACCAGATGGCGCTCACCTTGTGTGCGGATGTTGCATGGGACAGGCCTGGCCTACAGCAGCAGCACATGACAACGCACAGAGTCACTGCACATCACCACAATGCTAGAGGGGTGTTGGGGTAATGAGCACGCATGATGCAGCAAGTTGGGAAGGACGGCAGTGTAGTATAAGCTGCCGCTGATGCTGTCGCTGCCACTGTCGCTGCAACTACTGTAGCCTGTAATGCTCTGCTGCTGCTGAAGCTGCTGCCGCTGCTGCCGCTGTCCTGAACTGCCGCCCCTCCGTGGCTTGTGAAGTGTGATCGCAGGTTGTGCTGTTGTTGTCAACACGCAAAGGACAAACCAACTGGCGTGTTGTACAACAGAAAGCCACGCTCAGATTGACCACAGGGTGCTCACCTTCCGTGCGCATGTTGCATCTCGATGTCACCTGGTGGTTTGGCTTGGTGGCTGCTCTCTGTGCCTGCCCCGTCGCCGTCACCCAGTAAATGACAGCAACGGGGCAGACACAGACACATGCAAACAGGAAAGGCATGTACATTGGGTCAGTAGCGGCCACCTGACACCCACACAGTCACACTTTCAGGCTGTTCCCGCCAAAAATGCAGACCAGAAGTCAAACTGTGCAGCACACAACCACCACATATGCAGCTGTTTCCACCCTCTGGCCATCAGGAAGGAAGCGGATGCATATGAAGTGGGCTCAGGATGTGCGCTTGTCAACACATGAATGACACACCCACTGAAAAAATAAGAACAGCAGAAGGCCATGCCTAGATTGACCAGATGGCGCTCACCTTGTGTGCGGATGTTGCATGGGACAGGCCTGGCCAACAGCAGCAGCACATGACAACACACAGAGTCACTGCACATCACCACAATGCTAGAGGGGTGTTGGGGTAATGAGCACGCATGATGCAGCAAGTTGGGAAGGACGGCAGTGTAGTATAAGCTGCCGCTGATGCTGTCGCTGCCACTGTCGCTGCAACTACTGTAGCCTGTAATGCTCTGCTGCTGCTGAAGCTGCTGCCGCTGCTGCCGCTGTCCTGAACTGCCGCCCCTCCGTGGCTTGTGAAGTGTGATCGCAGGTTGTGCTGTTGTTGTCAACACGCAAAGGACAAACCAACTGGCGTGTTGTACAACAGAAAGCCACGCTCAGATTGACCACAGGGTGCTCACCTTCCGTGCGCATGTTGCATCTCGATGTCACCTGGTGGTTTGGCTTGGTGGCTGCTCTCTGTGCCTGCCCCGTCGCCGTCACCCAGTAAATGACAGCAACGGGGCAGACACAGACACATGCAAACAGGAAAGGCATGTACATTGGGTCAGTAGCGGCCACCTGACACCCACACAGTCACACTTTCAGGCTGTTCCCGCCAAAAATGCAGACCAGAAGTCAAACTGTGCAGCACACAACCACCACATATGCAGCTGTTTCCACCCTCTGGCCATCAGGAAGGAAGCGGATGCATATGAAGTGGGCTCAGGATGTGCGCTTGTCAACACATGAATGACACACCCACTGAAAAAATAAGAACAGCAGAAGGCCATGCCTAGATTGACCAGATGGCGCTCACCTTGTGTGCGGATGTTGCATGGGACAGGCCTGGCCAACAGCAGCAGCACATGACAACACACAGAGTCACTGCACATCACCACAATGCTAGAGGGGTGTTGGGGTAATGAGCACGCATGATGCAGCAAGTTGGGAAGGACGGCAGTGTAGTATAAGCTGCCGCTGATGCTGTCGCTGCCACTGTCGCTGCAACTACTGTAGCCTGTAATGCTCTGCTGCTGCTGAAGCTGCTGCTGCTGCTGCTGCTGCCGCTGTCCTGAACTGCCGCCCCTCCGTGGCTTGTGAAGTGTGATCGCAGGTTGTGCTGTTGTTGTCAACACGCAAAGGACAAACCAACTGGCGTGTTTTACAACAGAAAGCCACGCTCAGATTGACCACAGGGTGCTCACCTTCCGTGCGCATGTTGCATCTCGATGTCACCTGGTGGTTTGGCTTGGTGGCTGCTCTCTGTGCCTGCCCCGTCGCCGTCACCCAGTAAATGACAGCAACGGGGCAGACACAGACACATGCAAACAGGAAAGGCATGTACATTGGGTCAGTAGCGGCCACCTGACACCCACACAGTCACACTTTCAGGCTGTTCCCGCCAAAAATGCAGACCAGAAGTCAAACTGTGCAGCACACAACCACCACATATGCAGCTGTTTCCACCCTCTGGCCATCAGGAAGGAAGCGGATGCATATGAAGTGGGCTCAGGATGTGCGCTTGTCAACACATGAATGACACACCCACTGAAAAAATAAGAACAGCAGAAGGCCATGCCTAGATTGACCAGATGGCGCTCACCTTGTGTGCGGATGTTGCATGGGACAGGCCTGGCCAACAGCAGCAGCACATGACAACACACAGAGTCACTGCACATCACCACAATGCTAGAGGGGTGTTGGGGTAATGAGCACGCATGATGCAGCAAGTTGGGAAGGACGGCAGTGTAGTATAAGCTGCCGCTGATGCTGTCGCTGCCACTGTCGCTGCAACTACTGTAGCCTGTAATGCTCTGCTGCTGCTGAAGCTGCTGCTGCTGCTGCTGCTGCCGCTGTCCTGAACTGCCGCCCCTCCGTGGCTTGTGAAGTGTGATCGCAGGTTGTGCTGTTGTTGTTAACACGCAAAGGACAAACCAACTGGCGTGTTGTACAACAGAAAGCCACGCTCAGATTGACCACAGGGTGCTCACCTTCCGTGCGCATGTTGCATCTCGATGTCACCTGGTGGTTTGGCTTGGTGGCTGCTCTCTGTGCCTGCCCCGTCGCCGTCACCCAGTATATGACAGCAACGAGGCAGACACAGACACATGCAAACAGGAAAGGCATTTACATTGGGTCAGTAGCGGCCACCTGACAATCACACTTCCAGACTGATCCCGCCAAAAATGCAGACCAGAAGTCAAACTGTGCAGCACCACACACAACCACCACATATGCAGCTATTTCCACCCTCTGGCCATCAGGAAGGAAGCGGATGCATATGAAGTGGGCTCAGGGTGTGCGCTTGTCAACACATGAATGACACACCCACTGAAAAAATAAGAACAGCAGAAGGCCATGCCTAGATTGACCAGATGGCGCTCACCTTGTGTGCGGATGTTGCATGGGACAGGCCTGGCCAACAGCAGCAGCACATGACAACACACAGAGTCACTGCACATCACCACAATGCTAGAGGGGTGTTGGGGTAATGAGCACGCATGATGCAGCAAGTTGGGAAGGACGGCAGTGTAGTATAAGCTGCCGCTGATGCTGTCGCTGCCACTGTCGCTGCAACTACTGTAGCCTGTAATGCTCTGCTGCTGCTGAAGCTGCTGCTGCTGCTGCTGCTGCCGCTGTCCTGAACTGCCGCCCCTCCGTGGCTTGTGAAGTGTGATCGCAGGTTGTGCTGTTGTTGTCAACACGCAAAGGACAAACCAACTGGCGTGTTTTACAACAGAAAGCCACGCTCAGATTGACCACAGGGTGCTCACCTTCCGTGCGCATGTTGCATCTCGATGTCACCTGGTGGTTTGGCTTGGTGGCTGCTCTCTGTGCCTGCCCCGTCGCCGTCACCCAGTATATGACAGCAACGAGGCAGACACAGACACATGCAAACAGGAAAGGCATGTACATTGGGTCAGTAGCGGCCACCTGACAATCACACTTCCAGACTGATCCCGCCAAAAATGCAGACCAGAAGTCAAACTGTGCAGCACCACACACAACCACCACATATGCAGCTGTTTCCACCCTCTGGCCATCAGGAAGGAAGCAGATGCATATGAAGTGAGCTCAGGATGTGCGCTTGTCAATACATGAATGACACACCCACTGAAAAGCAAGAACAGCAGAAGGCCATGCCTAGATTGACCAGATGGCGCTCACTTTGTGTGCGGATGTTGCATGGGACAGGCCTGGCCAACAGCAGCAGCACATGACAACACACAGAGTCACTGCACATCACCAAAATGCTAAAGGGGTGTTGGTGTAATGGGCAAACATGATGCAGCAAGTTGGGAGGACGGCAGTGTACTAGCTGCTGATGCTGAAGCTGCCGCTGTCTGTTGCCTCTAAATGCTGTTGCTGCCGCTGCCGCTGCTGCTGCCACTGCCCCACACTGCCGCCCTCCTTGGCTTGTGAAGTGAATGCAGGATTTGCTGTTGTCAACACGTAAAGGACAAACCCACTGAAAGACTGCACAGCAGAAAGCCATGCCTGAATTTCCACCAAAGCACACTCACTTGTTGATCGCCTGTTGCATCCCTGTGTCACCTGGTAGTGGCTTGGTAGCGGCTCAGCACTGCTCTCTGTGCCTGCCGCGGTGCTGTCACCCAGTGTATGACAGCACCGCGGCAAGCATAGACACACGCAAACAGACAAAGCAAGTACATAGAGTCAGTAGCGTCCACCTGACACCAACTCAATCACGCTATCAGCCTGTTCCTGCCAACATGGATCAATATGCAAACAAGTCAAAATAAGCTCACACAGCAGCACTCACAAAAGCTTTGTAGCATCAAAAAGAGGACCAACAAAACGCTCACACAAGCTGTGGAGCAAAAGAAAGAACAACCAAACCAACAGCTCACACCATGTTTGGAGCAACAACAAATAAAACCAATGCTCACACAAGTTTTGGAGCAATAGAAAGAACAACCAAACCAACAGCTCACACCATGTTTGGAGCAACAACAAATAAAACCAATGCTCACACAAGTTTTGGAGCAATAGAAAGAACAACCAAAGCAATTGCTCACAGTATTTGGAGCGACAATACAAAAAATAGAAACATTTGCTCACACAAGATTTGGAGCAACAAGAGGCACCAACAAAAAGCTCACACAAGCTTCAGAGCAACAAAACAATCACACAAATGCATGGAGCCAAAGAAAGCTCACACATGCACGAGCGCCATATTATACAACTGGATAAAGTTGTACAGCTTAAAGCGATGCATGTATGGACCAGGAAACACCCACCTTCTGTGCAGGTGAAGCATGGGGCAAGCCTGGCCTACAGCAGCAGCACATGACAACACCAAGAGTCACTGCACCTCAACAGAATGCTAGAGGGGTTTTGGGGTGATGAGCACACAGAGGGCAACAAGCGGGGGGGATAGCAGTGTAGAACTTGCTGTTGCTGAAGCTGACTCTGCTGCTGCCACCACTGCTGCCACTATTGCTGTCTCTGCCGCTGATGCTGTCGCTGCTGCTGCCGCTGCTGCTGCAACTGTCCTACACTGCCGCCCTTCCCGCCTGCTCCCTCCAAAACCAGTCACTTGCCTGTTTGCGTCTGTCGTATCTCCAGCGAGGCGCGAGCGTCTTGACTGTCGGGCTCGAGCCACACCTCCCCCCTCCCCCCCCCCCCCCCCGGTCGCCCTATACCTCAGAGCCCACTCCCAGCTCCTCAAACGGGTCTTCGTGTTGTCTTGTGTTACCCCCCCCCCCCTCGCGCTGGTGCCGAACACACACACTACCCCCCCCCCCCCCCGCGTGTCGCCCTATACCTCACACCCCACTCCCAGCTCCTCAAACGGGTCTTCCTGATGTCTCGTGTTACCCCCCCCCCCCTTCGCGCTGGTGCCGAACTTGTCAATCCGGTTCTTGCCATCCTGACCACTGTTGTCGAGTGCACCTTAGGGTAGGGGTCGGTCGGTGATGTGGAAGCCCTGCAGACGTCTCACACTGACAGACAGATGTACAGAACACACTGTTGGGACACTCAATCGTCGAGCAATTAGGTCGGTGGTGAGCAGAAGCACCGTGGTGGGAGAGTTGGTGTGGACAGTGAGATGGTCCCCTCCTGTAGACCTTGTTGGCAGTCTTGAATTTATTATGGTGCAGGGGTCACAACTATCGCGCATGCATAACCTTGTTGGCGGTCACGAAATAAATATGGTACAGGGCTCACGGCTATGGCGCAGGCGTATGGCGCAGGGGTAAGGGCTATAGTGCGGGCGTAACGGCTATGGCGCAGGGCTATGGCGCAGGGGGTGACGGGTCTGGTGCAGGCAGAGCGACTTGGGGGGCCAGCCCACGAGGATGCCGCACCAGCTACTGCTGCGGCCCTGCAGAACCGCAGCAGCAGCTCGAATTTACTTATAGAGTCCAACTGGCTATAGAGACACGAGCCACCCTGACCCTGAACCCCCCTAACTTGAGCTCCCGTGACACCTCCCCCAATGACCCTGACCCCCCCCCCTCTGCCCACCCCCTTCCAACCTTTTCTGCTGCCACATCATGCTGGGCTCCCTGGTTGTGGTGGGGGTAGGCTTGGGTCTGCTGCAGTAGAGGTAGGAGGCTGCGTATCCTTGCTGGCTGCCGGGTGGCAACCTGAGCTTGCTGGCAGCATGGCAACCACTAAGATGTTGAAGGGAGGCGTAGCGTAGGCCTTGAGTGGGCAAAACAGCTGTGTAGCAACAAACTCGTAGCAGCAGGAGAGCAGAAGCAGAAAAAGCAGCAGCAAGAGTGCAGTAGCAAGCGGGCAGCAGCAGCAGAGCAGCAGAAAAGACGTAGCACAAGGAACGCAGCAGCAGTAGTGCAGCAGCCAGAGTACAGCAGCAGAAACGCAGCAGCAATAGTGCAGCAGCAGCAGGCGGGCAGCAGCAGGCGGACGACAGCAGACATGCAGCAGCAGCAGCGATGCAGCAGGCAACGCAGCAGCAGCAACACAGACGACCATGCAGGCCAGGAGTGCAAGGCCCCTCTTGATCCTCTTCCCCCCACCCCCCACCCCGCCACCCTGCCCCAACCAACAGTCACCTTATGACCCTCAAGATCATTGTCTCCACTATTCCCTGAAACTCACTTTATTGAAAAAATGCCATGGTCCGTTCACTTCCCCCTCACCCTCACCCTGGTCACCATTGCATACCTTGACGCCACAGCTGGTCTTCTTCTCTCCCCCCCCCCCCCCCCCCCCCACACCCCCGGCCCCCCATTGCCCCTCACCCCCCCCTGCCCCTCTCACCTTGCTGGAGTCCTTGAATCCATTTAATCCCTGCACCCACCTCGGCAGGGAACCAAGCAAGCCTGGCTGGAACCAACTAACCCCCCCCCACCCCCCGCCTGCGCCCCCCGACACCCCCAGCACCAATGTCCCCAACTTCAGCCCGCCCTCCCCCCAGACCCCTCCCACCGTTCAGCCTTGAATAGCCTCCGCAGTTGTAGAGCCTCGAGTGTCCCCCATGTCGTTGTCACCCCCCCCCTCCTTCTCCGGCAGGCCTTTGTGTGTTCTTCTTGTGTCACCAGGGCAGCAGCAGGGCTGAGCAGAACAGGACAGCACTTGGCAGCACAGCACTACAGATGGCGTCAGCACCTCAACACAATGCTGGAGGGTTTTGGCAACTGGGGCACGTAGTCGTCAAGAAGGCGAGATGGACGGCGATGTAGGGCCCGCTGCTGCTGCCGCTGCCTCTGCCGCTGCCGCTGTAACTGCCGCTGTAAGTGCCACTGTAACTGCTGCTGTCACTGCCGCTGCCGCTGTCCTTGGCCCTACACATCCGTCCACCTCGCCTGCTAGCCAACTTATGCTCCACCTCCCAATCATGCTCCATAGAAGGCTGCAGATAGAGCAAGGCACATGAGAGCCCCCATGCAGCCGCACAGCCTGCACTCCCCTGTTTTGTTGCGCCTCTCAATTGATGCATGGGTGTACGTGGTGTCGGTAGGCTTGGGTCTGCTGCAGTAGAGGTGGGCACCATGCGTAGCAGAAAGGAGCACAGAAGCAGAAAGCAGAAAGCAGCAGAAGCAGAAGCAGAAAGCAGCAGAAGCAGAAAGGAGTACAGCGCAGGAACGCAGCAGCAGGCGGGCAGACGCAGGAACGAAGCAGCAGCAAGCGGACAGCAGCAGCAGAGCAGCAGAGGGAACGCAGCAGCAGGAACACAGCAGGAGCAAACGCGGACAACCATGCAGGACAGGAGTGCAGGGGCCCCACTTAATCCTCCTACCCCCCAACCCGCATCCCCAACCACCAATCACCTTGTGACCCTCAAGGTCGCTGTCTCCACTAGTCCTTGTAACTCACCTTCATACAAGCCTTCCCACTCAGCGCTCCTTCACCTTGCCACTCACCTTCATACAAGCCTTCCCACTCAGCGCTCCTTCACCTTGCCACTCACCTTCATACAAGCCTTCCCACTCAGCGCTCCTTCACCTTGCCACTCACCTTCATACAAGCCTTCCCACTCAGCGCTCCTTCACCTTGCCACTCACCTTCATACAAGCCTTCCCACTCAGCGCTCCTTCACCTTGCCACTCACCTTCATACAAGCCTTCCCACTCAGCGCTCCTTCACCTTGCCACTCACCTTCATACACGCCTTCCCACTCAGCGCTCCTTCACCTTGCCACTCACCTTCTTACACGCCTTCCCACTCAGCACTCCTTCACCTTGCCACTCATCTTCATACAAGCCTTCCCACTCAGCGCTCCTTCACCTTGCCACTCACCTTCATACACGCCTTCCCACTCAGCGCTCACTCACCTTCAGATCCTTGATAGCGCCGCCTTGTCTCCCCTTCCACCATTCCTCTTACCTTGTTGTTCAGCCTGGTATCATTGCATACCTTGCAGCCGCAGCCGGTCTTCTTGTCTTCTGCGCCCGCCCCCCACACCCCCTGCCCCTCACACCCCTTGCCCCTCTCACCTTGCTGGTATCCTTGAATCCATTTAATCCCTGCACCCACCTCGGCAGGGAACCAAGCAAGCCTGGCTGGAACCAACTTAGCCCCCCACCCCCTTACCTTGTTGTTCACCCTGGTTACCGTCCCACTTAGCGCTCACTCACCTTGCTACTCACCTTCATACCATCCTTCCCACTCACCTTGCCACTCACCTTGCCACTCACCTTCATACCAATCTTCCCACTCAGCGCTCACTCACCTTCATACCATCCTTCCCACTCAGCACTCACTCACCTTGCCACTCACCTTCATACCAACCTTCCCACTCAGCGCTCACTTACCTTCATACCATCCTTCCCACTCAGCGCTCACTTACCTTCATACCATCCTTCCCACTCAGCGCTCACTTACCTTCATACCATCCTTCCCACTCAGCGCTCACTTACCTTCATACCATCCTTCCCACTCAGCGCTCACTTACCTTCATACCATCCTTCCCACTCAGCGCTCACTTACCTTCATACCATCCTTCCCACTCAGCGCTCACTTACCTTCATACCATCCTTCCCACTCAACGCTCACTTACCTTCATACCATCCTTCCCACTCAGCGCTCACTTACCTTCATACCATCCTTCCCACTCAGCGCTCACTTACCTTCATACCATCCTTCCCACTCAGCGCTCACTTACCTTCATACCATCCTTCCCACTCAGCGCTCACTTACCTTCATACCATCCTTCCCACTCAGCGCTCACTTACCTTCATACCATCCTTCCCACTCAGCGCTCACTTACCTTCATACCATCCTTCCCACTCAGCGCTCACTTACCTTCATACCATCCTTCCCACTCAGCGCTCACTTACCTTCATACCATCCTTCCCACTCAGCGCTCACTCACCTTGAGATCCTTGATGGCGCCGCCTTGTCTCCCTTCCACCATTCCTCTTACCTTTTTGTTCCTGCCTTCACCCTGTTTACCATCGATGCCTTGTCTTCTGCGCCCGCCCCCCATTGCCCCTCACACCCCCCGCCCCTCTCACCCCCCCGCCCCTCTCACCTTGCTGGCGTCCTTGAATCCATTTAATCCCTGCACCCACCTCGGCAGGGAACCAAGCAAGCCTGGCTGGAACCAACTAAAGCCCCTTACCCCCGCCCCCCCCCCCAACACCCCCAGCACCAACTGTCTCCCACTATAGCCCGCCCTCCCCCCCAGACCCCTCCCACCGTGAATGAAGTCGCCAGTAGAACAACCAGTGTTGAATAAGAGCCATTGAATGAAGTCGCCAGTAGGAGAACCAGTGTTGAATAAAAACCATTGGATGAAGTCGCCAGTAGGAGAACCAGTGTTGAATAAGAACCATTGAATGAAGCGCCAGTAGGAGAACCAGAGATGAATAAAAACCATTGGATGAAGCCGCCAGTAGGAGAACCAGTGTTGAATAAGAACCATTGAATGAAGCGCCAGTAGGAGAACCAGTGTTGAATAAAAACCATTGGATGAAGCCGCCAGTAGGAGAACCAGTGTTGAATAAGAGCCATTGAATGAAGTCGCCAGTAGGAGAACCAGTGTTGAATAAAAACCATTGGATGAAGTCGCCAGTAGGAGAACCAGTGTTGAATAAAAACCATTGAATGAAGCGCCAGTAGGAGAACCAGTGTTGAATAAAAACCATTGGATGAAGCCGCCAGTAGGAGAACCAGTGTTGAATAAGAGCCATTGAATGAAGTCGCCAGTAGGAGAACCAGTGTTAAATAAAAACCATTGAATGAAGTCGCCAGTAGGAGAACCAGTGTTGAATAAAAACCATTGAATGAAGCGCCAGTAGGAGAACCAGTGATGAATAAGAACCATTGAATGAAGCGCCAGTAGGAGAACCAGTGTTGAATAAAAACCATTGAATGAAGCGCCAGTAGGAGAACCAGTGATGAATAAAAACCATTGGATGAAGCCGCCAGTAGGAGAACCAGTGTTGAATAAGAACCATTGAATGAAGCGCCAGTAGGAGAACCAGTGATGAATACAAACCATTGGATGAAGCCGCCAGTAGGAGAACCAGTGTTGAATAAGAACCATTGAATGAAGCGCCAGTAGGAGAACCAGTGTTGAATAAGAACCATTGGATGAAGCCGCCAGTAGGAGAACCAGTGTTGAATAAGAACCATTGAATGAAGCGCCAGTAGGAGAACCAGTGTTGAATAAGAACCATTGGATGAAGCCGCGAGTAGAACAACCAGTGTTGAATAAGAACCATTGAATGAAGCGCCAGTAGGAGAACCAGTGTTGAATAAGAGCCATTGAACGAAGTCGCCAGTAGAACAACCAGTGTTGAATAAAAACCATTGAATGAAGCGCCAGTAGGAGAACCAGTGTAGAACCAGTATTGGATAACAAAGCGTGAAAGAAGTCGCCATTAGTAGAACCAGTATTGAATAAAAAACCTTGAATGAAGTCAGGGGGCAAGGGCAGTAGGGAGGGCAAGGGCAGGGGGGGAGGGTAAGGGGAGTAGGGAGGGTAAGGGCAGTAGGGAGGGCAAGGGCAGTAGGGAGGGTAAGGGCAGGGGGGAGGGCAAGGGGAGTAGGGAGGGTAAGGGCAGGGGGGGAGGGCAAGGGGAGTAGGGAGGGTAAGGGCAGTAGGGAGGGCAAGGGCAGGGGGGGAGGGCAAGGGGAGTAGGGAGGGTAAGGGCAGGAGGGAGGGTAAGGGCAGGGGGGGAGGGCAAGGGGAGTAGGGAGGGTAAGGGCAGGGGGGAAGGGCAAGGGGAGTAGGGAGGGGAAGGGCAGTAGGGAGGGTAAGGGCAGGGGGGGAGGGCAAGGGGAGTAGAGAGGGTAAGGGCAGGGGGGAGGTAGACAGGTAGACAGGTAGACAGGTAGACTGGTAGACAGGTAGACAGGTAGACAGGTAGACAGGTAGACAGGTAGACAGGTAGACTGGTAGACAGGTAGACAGGTAGACTGGTAGACTGGTAGACAGGTAGACTGGTAGACTGGTAGACAGGTAGACTGGTAGACAGGTAGACAGGTAGACAGGTAGACAGGTAGACAGGTAGACTGGTAGACAGGTAGACAGGTAGACTGGTAGACAGGTAGACAGGTAGACAGGTAGACAGGTAGACTGGTAGACAGGTAGACAGGTAGACAGGTAGACGGGTAGACTGGTAGACAGGTAGACAGGTAGACTGGTAGACAGGTAGACTGGTAGACAGGTAGACAGGTAGACAGGTAGGCCTCACTGCTCCAGCGGGTTGCTGTCGGGCTCTGGGGTTGACGTTCAGTAGACGGGTAGGCTTCACTGCCCACACCACAGCGAAACCAAGGGCAGCACACCTGCAACACGTGTCACCGCCCTCACCAACTCACACACAAGCAACACCAGCATCACATGATGCCAAACAAGCAACACAACCACAATATGCACCACCACAGCGAAACCAAGGGCAAGCATGCAGCACGCGTCACCGCCCTCACCAACTCACACACAAGCAACACCAGCATCACATGATGCCAAACACGCAACACAACCACAACATGCACCACCACAGCGAAACCAAGGGCAAGCATGGAGCACGCGTCACCGCCCTTACCCACTCACACACAAGCAACACCAGCATCACATGATGCCAAACAAGCAACACAACCACAACATGCACCACCACAGCGAAACCAAGGGCAAGCATGCAGCACGCGTCACCGCCCTCACCCACTCACACACAAGCAACACCAGCATCACATGATGCGAAACAAGCAACACAACCACAACATGCAACACCACAGCAAACCAAGGGCAAGCATGCAGCACGCGTCACCGCCCTCACCAACTCACACACAAGCAACACCAGCATCACATGATGCCAAGCAAGCAACACAACCACCACATGCAACACCACAGCGAAACCAAGGGCAGCACACTTGCAACACGTGTCACCGCCCTCACCGTCAATGTGTCCTTCCCTGTCTTTTCCACTTTGGCATTTCACCGTCCTTGATCATGTAAAAGGCACCATGTCAAAACATGTTGGCCTCCGGTCTTCTTGCTTCACTCATCTCCATATGTCCTGTCCACCCTCACTTGGAGCAATCTGACTGAGCACAGCAAGTGCTGTGCTGGGCTCACCCCCACCCCCGCTGCAATGGGTGTGCTGACCAGGGGGGTGTGGTGCAGGCATGGCCCCATGGGTGGCCTGCCCATGGGATGCACTGCACCAGCTGCGCGCGACCCTGCAGAGTCGCAGCGGCAGCTATCTGTCGCTGTCACGCGGTCTGTGTCCGCGGTTTCCCGCTGCTTGTATCCCCGCTGCAACTGCTGCGTCAACCCCTCAGCTGACTGCTGACCGGCACCTCAAGCTGTTGAGGGTCGAAGCTGGGGCTGTGGTAGATTGCTGACGCCAACAGTAGTGGCTGTCGCTGACAATAGCAGCTGTGCTGACTGTATCCCGCTGCAACTGCTTCATCCCCACGCCACAACAGCGGGAATACTGCTGCAAGCAGGGCACAGCAGGGGTACAGGACAGGCAGACAAGGCGAAAAAGCAGCAGCAACACAGCAGCAAGGTCCACGGGGTGTAGCTGCGTAGCCAGGTTGTCCACAGGGCGTAGCTGTGTAGCCAGGTTGTCCACGGGGCGTAGCTGCGTAGCCAGGTTGTCCACGGGGCGTAGCTGCGTAGCCAGGTTGTCCACGGGGCGTAGCTGCGTAGCCAGGTTGTCCACGGGGCGTAGCTGCGTAGCCAGGTTGTCCACGGGGCGTAGCTGCGTAGCCAGGTTGTCCACGGGGCGTAGCTGCGTAGCCAGGTTGTCCACAGGGCGTAGCTGCGTAGCCAGGTTGTCCACAGGGTGTAGCTGCGTAGCCAGGTTGTCCACAGGACGTAGCTGCGTAGCCAGGTTGTCCACAGGGCGTAGCTGCGTAGCCAGGTTGTCCACAGGGCGTAGCTGCTATTGACGTAGCCAGGTGTCGTCGGGCTGTAGCTGCTGTCGACGTAGCTCGGCATCCACAGGGCTGGGCGCATAGCCTGACTCCTCAACGCTGTGCGCATGAATGGCTCCTGTGGACACAAAGATGGCGGCAGCAGGCAGCACCAGGCAGCAGCAGGCAGCACACAGCATTAGCAAGATAAGTGCACCACAACACTGAATGAAACCAGTTGAACTGCAGCAAGAGGCACTGAGATGCAGCCGTTGGGGGTCCGCCCACCTATACCTAATTAACTTAGATGCAGCAGTCATCATCGCCGGATGATCATCCAGCTGCATGCTCCGGAATATATTTGCACCCTTCGAAGCCCAGCCACCAACACCCACACACTTTGACACATACATGCCCAACAGCTACAACATGGTGTGCAATATCTGACCGCACAACTTCAGCAACGCGCAGCAATCCATGGCATGATGCGCACGAGCCTTACGCCAGGGCACTCAGCGTTTTATTTAGGAGGGGTGCCGAGTGTCTCTTAGTGGTCGCCACGGCCCCACCGACACCACAGGTGCATATGCACCCTCTAGGGGCGAATGGCGCTGTTTCAGCTTTCCTGTTCTAGTTTGGCCGGGAAGTGGTTCGTCGGGCAACATGCACGCCGGACATAGCACGCACACACTCTTTTCGCCATGCTCTAGGTGCATTTTTGAGTTGTTTCTTGCATTCTGGTTGGCCGCACGTCGCGTGTTCTACCCGACGTCTGCATACCATGGCTGACAGTGCTGTACTCGATTTCCCCAGGTCCTTCATTCGTCTTCTCCGTGTCATCATAGATATTCCCGATACTGCAAGCGAGATGGTTTGTGAGTGACGCTACCGTGGTGGTGTCAAAATTTTTGATCGCTTTCGTCAGACGCTCGTTCTGGCGATCGGCCGTTCGGTTATCCTGCTGCGTCCGTTCCGTGTCTCTCCCAGTACTCGTGTTGAGTCGAGTTCGTGATGCTTGAGCTGTCCCTCCTTTTTGCCATCAGCGCGCTGGGCTTGCAGCCCCCACGGAGTCAGCGTACCTATCGGCAGGCTATCAAGCGGTGATTACTTTCCCCTTCATGCCAACAGCCCTCATCTCCTTACAGCGGCTCTGCACTACGATTTTTGTCTTGTATTCTCAACCAACTACCCGCCTGCCTGTGTCTTTGTGTGACGGCCCCAGATAGCACTGGGCACGTGCTTGGCTGCTTACTCAGAGGGCCCTTATCGGTGTTGCGCAGTTTATGGCTCAGCATCCTACTGAATTGCAGCAAGCCGTCTAGATTGCAGAACAAGCTTCTGCTGTCTGTGCTGGACTGCACCACTGTGCATGAAGCGGTGACTATGGCTGCGTCCTGGTCTACCCACGTGGGTACAACGTGCAGGTACAACTTCAAAAGCCGAAAGGTTTGCATTAGTATACCACGAGTGGAGATAAACATCGCGATGCGCGGTTTTTATTCCCACGCGTGGCAGCATGGACAAGCTGCCACACTGCTTCACTCTGTGCCTTAGCCAAGGAACCTGACAGTGATGCACCCACCTTGTTTCTCTCAACACGTTGACAACTGCCTCTCTGAAGGTGGTTGCCAGGCAGTCTACCCCACCACACATGCTCAATGCACTTGCAAACTTATAGTAAGGGCCAGTAAGGGCCAGCAAGCAACGCCTTTTGCACAGGAATGCTCACCTTGAGGCGCGAGGCGCATACACAGTAAGGGGCACTGTGCATGCGCATCTGCAGCAAAGCTGCGCCGTGGTGCTGCTGGGCAGGTCTGGGTACTGCTTGGGCTGAGGAGCTGTCAGGCGCACAGTGGTTGTTGATCGGTAGAGGAGAGGAGCTTCGTTCTTGTGCCCCTTATGCTGTTTGACTCCTCCAGGGCTGTGCGCCTGACCAACTCCTGTAGACACAAACATAGCATGCAGCAGCAGGCAGCACACAACATTAGCAAGGTGGGTGCACAAACAACACTGAGTGCAGTCAGTTCAGCAGTCCACCTGCAGGCTCTAAGAAGGCTCTGAGAAGGCAGCAGTTATCCTTGATGACAACGCGACAGCATGCTCCTCATGCAACCCTGTTACCTGCACCATTTGGAGCCCAGCCCATCACCCACAAGCCTTGACACACACATAGCCAAGAGCTACAGCATGGAGTGCATCATGCCAACACAACTCTCGCAATGTGGAACAGGCCATGCCATGCCATGATGCAGCAACCCATGCCATACTGCAGCCTCACCTTACGCCAGCAGGCGGCCTGCAGGTGATTAGGCACCAACGTGGGCATGCTTGACGGTGACTGTCCTTGATCAAACTCTAGGTCTGTCACCATCACTTGCAGCAACACTGGCTGAGCAAGGCAAGTGCTGTGCTGGGCTCACCCGCACCCCCGCTGCAATCGGTGTGCTGACCGGGGGTGTGGTGTAGGCATGGCCAAATGGGTGGCCTGCCCATGGGGATGTACTGCACCAGCAGAGTCGCAGCGGCAGCATAGCACCCCCGCTGCAATCGGTGTGCTGACCCAGGGGTGTGCTGCAGGCATGGCATGGGCCCATGGGGATACACTGCACCAGCAGAGTTGCAGCGGCAGCTCACTGTCGCTGCAACGCGGTCTGTGTCCCGTGGGCTGCTTGTACTCCCGCTGCAACTGCTGCAGCTGCTGCGTCAACCCTCATGCTGACTGCTGACTGCTGACTGCTTGTATTCCCGCTGCAACTGCTGCGTCAACCCTCATGCTGACTGCTGACTGCTTGTATTCCCGCTGCAGCTGCTGCGTCAACCCCTCATGCTGACTGCTGACATGCTGACCAGCACCTCAAGCTGTTGAGGGCTGCAGATGCTGTCGGGGGAGGAAGCTGGTGCTGTGGTAGACGCCAGCAGTAAGGGCTGTCTGAAGCTAGCAGCTGTGTTAATTGTACCCCACTGCAACTGCTGCAAGCAGGGCACAGCAGGCGTACAGGCACTGCTGACGATGATGTTGACGCAGCGACTGTCCGTCATGACAGCGTCAGGGAACAAAGAGGCCAGCGCTTCAACAAAGCAGTCAGGACGCAAAGGTCGGGTCAAGTTAGGCGGTCGGCCGCCCGCTTCACCAAACCTTCATCCCTCTGCGTGTGTTGCCTGCCTACTCTGCCTACACGCCAACCCCCACTTCCCCGGTACCAACCTTGCCCGCTTGACTTGGTTGGGGCAGTTGTTGACAGTTTGGCAGCAGCAGCGGTAGCAATGGGCAGCAAGCCAGCCACACGCTGGCGAGGCCGGAGGGGCCCGAGGATGCCACCACAAAGCCACTTCGACCACTAGGGTAGCTGCACGGACGCCAGCGCGTAGCGGCTGGGGGTAGCTGCAGGGGTTCAGCGTATAGCGGCTGAGGGTAGCTGCAAGGGGTCGGCGTGTAGCGGCTGGGGGTAGCTGCAGCGCAGACCTATTGCGTCTTGCGCTGCTCTGATGCTGTCTGACTTGTCAATGGCTGTGCGGAATGGCTCCTGTGGACACAAACATGGCAGCAGCATGTAGCAGCAGGCAGTGCGCAACATTAGCAAGGTGTGTGCACAACAATACTGAGTGCAGTCGGTTCAGCAGTCCACCTGCAGGCTCTGCGAAGGCTCTGAGAAGGCAGCAATCATCATCCTAAATGACATTTAAAGGACATTTAAACTGCATTTAAACTGCATGCTCTCAACTCCTGAGCTTACCTGCACCAATTGGAGCCCAGCACCATCCTCCCAGAAGGTGTAGCATCCACGTAGGAAGAGTCCAGAGCTTCAGCAGGGCCGTCAGGGCTCCTCCTGCTCGGCGTCGAGGGCGGCGATGCTATTCTGCCTGTCCTCCAGATGGTTGTACAGGCGAGGAAGGCACCGGCTGCCTCCTGCACCTCCTGTTGTGTTGTGTTGTGTTGTGGCCCACCATGGATGGCAGCAGCAGGGCAGACATAGACAAACACAGGCAGGGCAGACAAGTGTGTGGACTCAGCATCGTCCACCGAGCACAAGCTATGGAAGCAGTGACTGCAAGACGTGCTGCCTGCATGCCTGATCGTTGAACAATTAACCCCTGATTATCGAATGCTACAGAGTGCACCCATTACGTGCACTTCTAAAAAACAAAAGAGACAAAGCCATGCCCTGCTTTACAGTGTAAACTCACCTCAGCCTGTAAGGGTTGAGGGCACATGCCAGGGGCCAAGGAAGCATCTCAGTAGCCGGCGTAGTGCACGCTGATCGCCTCCACGTTGGCCTGGAAACGGCCGCGCGTGCTGGGCATGAACTCATTGAGCCAGTCGGCACCGTTGATGAGGTACTCCACCACCGTGTCCAGCTTCAGCAGCTCCTCCAGGGCCTGCTCCTCATCATACTCCATGCGGAGCCCACGCTGCAGGAGCGCCTCGGGGTCGTAGGTGGGGTGGCCGGCCGTGCATGCATTCTCCAGAGCCCACGCCTTAGCGATCGCTGCCTCCGTCGTCGCAGCAACCTCCCAATAGGCGCATCTGCAGGCAATGGTGGCATTGATGCCGTCGCCCATCTGCTCCTGGAAGGCCTCCCATTCCTTAGAATCTATGGGGAACTCGGCGGCAGCAGCCTCAGCAGCATTGGTAGCTGCAGCTGCGTCCTGGAGGGCCTGCTTGGCGTCATTGTAGGCGTCCCTCTGTACAGACCACTTGTACTCCAGGTCCGCCTGCCACCATGGCTTGGCCTTGATGGACGCCCAGGTCACCCTGCAGGGGCAGAACGGCAGGCAGGGGCGGTGGGAGATGGCACCACAGTATCAGTGTGCATAGTGTGCTGTAGTGTGCTGGACTGCAACCCCGGAAGTCACCTATGGGATATAACAACGAGTCAGAGTCAGGCCCACAATGCAAAGACTCTGACACAGCTTCAGCAGGAGCAAACAAGCAGCAGTTGCGGACACTTACAGTTCTGCATCATCAAAGTCCAGCAGGGCGTTGATGGGCTCCTCGTTGATGTTGACCTCCTCCCTGTCTTCCTCCACAGGCAGGGGGGCAAAGAAGGGCCTGAGGGGAGACAGCAAGCAGGCAGACAGGGAGCGAGTCAATAAAACAAAGCAACTCAGCACCACTGCACCAACAAGCTGAGTCAGTCGCAAGAGACTGCGTTGGCCAGCAAAGCTGTGGTCAAAGGCAAAGAGCCAGGCTGACATTGCGTGAACTGCAACTGCCGTGACGGCAGACATCAACCAGCAGCGTAAGTTACAGCAGCACGTATGGCAGATGTAGCCATCACTCACTGTTGGGGCCACCATGCTGTTGCTGATAGCTCACACGAATCCAGCAGGGACTGGGTTGTCTTGAGCTCTGCCTGCAGGTAGTCGATGAAGCACTCCCTGTCCTCCAGATGGCTGTTCAGTGTGAAAAAGGCATCGGCTGCCTCCTGCCGTTCCTGCTGTGTTGTGGCCAGGGCTGCGGCAATGGTGTTGGTCTGCCGCTGGTGGCGCTCAAGGGTTGCTGCACGCTCTGTGACGAGCTCGTCCAGCATGGCCTGCAGCTTGTTGGCCTTTTCCTGCAGGCGGGGCAACAGCACAAGCATTGGTCACACATACTCGCCAGTGAATAAGCAAAAAGCAAAAGTTTTAGCTCGTCCTGCAAGTGACCGTTGTGCTGATGTGTTGACCCCTATGTATGCCATGCCTGGTGACCTTATGGAACGAGACAATCACTCGGTAGGTTGAAGATGCACCAGAACACACTCAAGGCTGCTGCAGCCTCCGACGGGACACACCTGATGGTGTGCTGCGTTGGCTGTGTCCTCCTCCTCCTCCTCCTTCCTTGCAGGCAGGCAGGCGGCCAAGCCGGCAGCGGATGGGGGGGATGAGGGTGCCAGGGGCTGCTCCTTGTCAGCTGGCTCAGGGCTGGCATCGATGGCGTTGACGGTTGCTTTGAAGGGGCTGCAGACAAACAGACCACGAGATAGCAAGCAGGCAGGCAGCAGGGGAGAAATGCAAGCGAAGTCAGCGCCACTTCAAAAACAGTCACAGACTTTGAGCAGAGTGCGCCAACAATGCTGAGGGCCCAGTAAACCAAGTAAACCAGATAAACCAAGTAAAGCAAATGCTGATCCAAGTAGCCTGCAAACACTGCAACTCTATTATGAGCACGTGGGTAAGGCAACTCAGGACTTACCATGCCGGCAGCATCTCAGGCAGTGACTCGCAGGACTGGCAACTTGAGGGCTGCTCCCAAGAGAGGGAGCCAGATGATGACCTGCTGGTGCTGATGCTGGTGCCGGTGCTGTACTCGGCTGCCCTGTTTGCCAGCAGCTGCTCTTGCAGGGCAGAGATCACCTCCTGCTGCTCTGCAATGACAGCCTCACGATCTGCCAGGTAGCTGCGCAAGCTGCTGGCCTCCTCCTGCATCTCCTGCATCTTGCACTGCATGCGGCTGTGGAGCTCTCCCAGTGATGCTGTGGCCTGCTGCTCACGCTGGTTAGTGAGCCCAAGCTGCTGCTGGAGTGCGTTGTGCTGGGTGCGCAGGCTGTTCAGTTGGGCCTGCACTTTGGCGCCACTCCACTTGAATGCTCCAGCGGCTGCCTGATGCCTTGCCGCTGCCTCCTTGGAGAGCTGCATCTTCTTGGTTGCAGCAGCTGCGATGTGCTCGTCTGTGGTCAGGGCCCGGGTTGTTGTGGCCAGCTGTGCCAGCTGCCGCTTGATGGTGACATCACGGTCGGGCAACATGGCGAGGAGGCGGGAATTCTGCTCCTTCAGCATCTCCTGCGGGGCACAACCAGGACAGCATAGTAGACAACGTGAGCATTGTTGATCTTGAACGAGGTGGCAGAGGGTTGTGAAGGACCTCAACAGGGAAGGGTTTCCTGGTGCTGAATGGCAGCGCAGGTATTGGGTAGCCAGGTGAAGCCTTGCGCACCCAAGTAGTCTAGTGCTGACAGCCAGCAGAAGCATTGGCCACACGTACACAAACACTCACCAAACTATTGATGACCCCCTCCTTGCCAGCATTCAGAGTGTTGATCATGACACGTAGGGGCCAAGCTGGCACCATTCTATGGTGGCTGTATGATAACGGTGATAACGGTGTAAGGAGATACCCAGTAAGCGAACGCAACTCAGGCAGATCATGCAGCAGGTCACTTCAGGCTCCTGGAGGCCCACCAAGACCCACCAAGACACACCTGCTGCTGTGTTGCCTGCCTTGTCTGCTCCTGCTCCTTCTCCTTCTCCACAGGCAGGGGGGCAGCCAGGGAGCCGGCGCGGAACAGGGACAGGGACAGGGTACGGGGCTCGGGCAGGGGCTGCTCGTAGTTGTCTGCCGGCTTGTCGTCCTTCACCACAGGAATAGGTGCAGGGGTAGGTGCAGGGGTAGGTGCAGGGCCCAAACGGTTGCAACTGAAGGACCTCCATGTTCCAGGTACAACACTGATATTCAGTCCAGAGTTGGATGCCACCACGTCAACTGTTGCGCTGTAGCTGCCGAAGCGAATGCTGGCTGTCGTGCTCCACACAGCCCTCAAGGGGATGCGGCTGTTGATGCTGTAGGGTATCCTGACGATGGTGCTGCACATGTCGATGCTGATGGTGCTGCTGGCCATGATGACATCGTAGACGTGGCGATCAAAGGTTGTTGTAGCAACTGTCACAATTTCCTGCAGAGCAGCACAAAAGGTGTTGAGCGCATGAAACTTGCAGTGGGGGTGCTGACAGGTGACGCTGTGCAACATGCTGCAGAGATGCTGGCTTTTGCTGCATGCAGGGCCAAGGGCATGCAGTCCCAAGGGAAGTTTGCAGGGCAGGCCTGGGATGAGCTGAGGTACTCACCATGCCGTTGGTGCCTGTCGAACTGACATCGAAGGCACTTGAGGATGTCGACACGAGGATCCCGGTGGGGCGACGTACGGCTTGTGATGCACCACTGCTGGCTTGCACACTTCGGTTGCCAGTTGTCGCCACCACCTGCAAAACACACATAGCATAGCAAAGCACAGCACAGCACAGCAAAACCCACGTCAATCAGCAACCTGACAGCATGGCGAGCTATTTGTTTGCGGCACCCATGTCAGCCATGTGGTGCTGTGACAAATTGCTGTCAAGAGCCGCATGATAGATGGCTACAGGTGAACACCAGGATGTGGATTGTGCTGATGTGTTGCAGGGACACTTGCCGTGGAAGAGGAGGCTTGAGGCGTTGCCTGCTTGCTGCGGGGGCGCTGTGCCCAGCTCTTAACAATGCAGACCACGGACTTGTAACTCGTCAAACCGCAGCAGCATGGCGCAGCCTGCAGGGCACAATTGGCAGGCACACACAAGAACAGCAGCAGGGCAGCCAAGCTGAGTGGGAGGTAGGCGCTGCTGTGGTGGGGCTGTTGGATGGCTGTGACGGTAAGGTCGTTGCGTGGTTCCTGCTTGTCAGTGAAGCTTTCCGGTTGAGGGTGCTGTCTGCTGACATTGACAGTAACAGCACCAGGGTGCGCTGTGCTGTGCTGTTGTTGTGCTGTGCTGTTTGTCTTGGTGTCTCTCAAACGCTGTGCGGCTGAGACTGCTGACTGGCTGTGCGCTGACAGTAACAGTGTAATAGCTGCACTGTAGGAAAAGACTGTGCGGACATTGCAGACAGCTGGGGACACTTGCCAGCTTGTTCTTGGCCTCAGTCTTGAAGGTCTTGATGATGGAGCCAGCAGAGCGCACGTAGTCGAACGCGCTTGCAAGGACAACCTGCAGGGCAAAGCAGGCACAGGCGCATGGCGCATGAGTCAGCAAGGTGCTGTACACGCATCCACTGCAGACGCGTGCAGGATGGCGATTGGCCCAAGGCATGCTAACACAACACAAAAAGCTGAGGAGGGCTGCTGGGGCTGCGCTGTCATGATGTCTGCATGGCTGTTTGCGCTGTGTGACTTGTAGTTGCTCTTGTAGTAGCTGGGCATGCTGGGCAATGCTGCCATTGCTGCTACCTGCTTGACACTGCTGCCTGCTGCCAAGGGCATAAACCTAAACCGCTAACATCAACCGCTGAGCTGGTCACTTGCCATCATTTTGACCCATGTTGATGTGTGGGAGGCCGTAGGGCTGTTCTTGGTGTGACGATTGCCGACCTTCTGGGTGGAAGTTGTGCTCTTGTTGGTCTTGGCGGTGTCTCCAACGACAGCCTGCAGGACAACACAGTACAGGAACACCACATGACTCAGCACATTGGGTGTTGAATGCAGCCTTTTGTGACCCCATACAGTGAGCAGGATAAGCAGGAGTATTTGCAGTATTCAGAGCCTGGCCAGGGGCTCCGTCTTTACATCTGCTGGGCTGCAGGAAAGAATCCAGCACACATGCTTGGTGCCAGCACACCTGCTCTGCAACTTTTGTGTAAATCTTCAGACGACATATGGCTCTGACATATTTTATGCTAGGGCTGCAGGTGGCCGCATGGCCTCGATCCTGCTGACATTCATTCAGGCGACATCAATGCGTGCTGAGCCCAGGCACCTGCTGTGCAACCAAAGGCCCTATGTGCACTCCTGCCCTGCGGGCAACCCACCTTTGTGATGAACCTAAGCATGTATGAGAAGCATGCATGCCAGCACGGACTTCTGTGAGGAATGCAAATTTGAACCATCTGCAGATCGACGCAAAATTGGTGATGCACTGCTCACCCTGCGACGCTCCTTGTCCCTCATTGTAGTTTTTGCGGGCTTGCGGGCGCTGCCACGTCCAGCACGAGAAGACAAGTGCTGACCTACAGGTGCGGGCAGGACAAAAGCCATACGCGAGCCCCTGCTGTCGGTAAAGCTGCAGGTAGTTCAGCTTGTACACACAACCAAGTATGCCGCATTTGCTGAGCTCCACGCTGCTTCTGGCGAAACTGCTGCTGTTGTCAGCTCAATGGCTCACCGCTGCTGCGCCGCTGCCGCCAGCCCACAGTCATGGCAATCATTAGTATGCAGATAACCGTGATGAAGACTGCAAGGGCCAAGATGCTTCCGAGGCCTGTCTCGGACAGCACTGTTGGGGCTGTAGCTGCTCCAAAGTTGCACTGCAGGTGCTGCCTGAGCTCGCTGTTCACTGCATCATTCAACACATCATTCTTATTCCATCCATGAACTCCCGACAAGACGAAGAGCATCAACAATATTGAGCTCCTCATGCTTGGTGACTTGGTTGCTGTTTGAAGCTGTAGCTTCGAGAAAGCAGTGTAAGCTTTTGAGTGCGGTTAGAATGCTCAAGAATGAACGTTCTGGGCGACGAGGCAGGCTGCTCGAACACATGGGGCGTGGCTGTGCAGGTTCTGGAGAAAAACTCAACCCTGTCATAACACCAATGAGCTGCACTGGAGTCAGGCTGAGTGTGTATTGTTGATTCAACGCATTAAATACGTCGCATTGAGCGCCTGACAGGGACCCTGCAGGCAGCCACTGCAGCAGCAAGGCCAAGGTGCAACTGTTAGTCTTGCTTGCCTGTATGCTGCTGGAATACATTAGCGTGTTGCTACATTGTCTATCTGCTGCTGATACATTGCAAGCTGACTGCCTCAAACATGTGCACACCGTCCATTCAGCCTAAAGTTGCCAGTCATGCCAGTCAGTTGATGGCCATATATGTAGAGACAGCAGCACCACATTGGTGGTGATCCAGCATCCAAACTCGAAACCAGCCAAACATTCGTTTGTTACCAAAGCAAGATGAGGTACTTGCAACAATCAAACCAGCAAGACCACAAAGCTGCTCCTACCAAGAAATCGCAACTGCTGCTGCTGCTGCTGCTGCAGCAGCTGCTGCTTGAGGCAGCTGCAAATCCTGGCACAGCAGAACGCCACGCTGTGTGCTTACTTACAGCACTGCCCCCAACCCCCAGGGTCAAGCAAACTCAGCTGCACCAAGGCTGGGTCGGACAACAAGCTGTGCTGGGCCTGATGCACTGTGACACACAGCTCTACGGCCACAACAGCAGACAGGACGCTACCAATCCCCCACGGCTGAATGCAATCACTGCTGTTCCAAGGCTCCCACTCAGCTGCCATTGACTGTGCAGCTGCGGCACTCGACACTTCTGCAGGACACATAGTGACCTGCTGCACGAAACACTGTTCCTGCTGCGCAGGAGGCCAGAGCCCCTGCCATTGCCATGCCTGCTCCCTGCTGCTGGGGACTGTTGCTGCCTGGTACAATTACTCCTGCTGCTGGCCCACAATGCCATGCTGCGCCAGCACTGGCTGCAATTGTTGCCAACTGCCCAGCAGGACGCCTGAGTGGCTGTCCTGCCTGCAGGATGCCTTCTGCTGGTACTGCAGCTGGCAAGGGCACCATGGCAAACCTGCACAATCAACAACAAATGGGTCAGGCTCTGCCACATTGCATCAAGTGCTGTTGCGCCTGGCAGAAGCCCGACAGGCAGCTGCCTGTGCACTGCGCCTAACCCGCCCACTGCTACTCCTGCACATTCTGTCCAGCAGCGCTGCTTATAGTGCTCAACAGCACACACTGCTGCTGCTGCTGCTGCTGCTGCTGCAGGTCGTGCGCACTCCCTGCAGCAGCAGCAGCAGCAGCAGAAACTATCCTTCTTGCAATGCGTAGCATGCGCATAGCTCCAATGCCAATGCTGCTGGGGCCAGCTGCTCACCATGCAGGAAAAAGCAGCTGCAGGACTCCTGCTGCCGTGAAGTTGCCATGACAGTATTCCTTGCCCATCCAGCATGGCTGCTCCCGCTGCTTGGTGTCGCCACTGCTTTGGCTCCCACTGTCGCTACTGGAACACGTGCTGCAATGCTGTGACCAAGCTGCTTATGGGCCCACAAACTGGACGCCACTCCTGCACATGCAACAGCAGGCGCAGCGGGCACAGCCACCAACAGCCTGAACGCATGCCACTGGCAGCAAGGCCGCAACCAAGAGCACCGGCTTGATACATATGACATGTGCGCATCCACGCGCTGGGGACGCATGCTGCAAGCTTCAAGCTGCATGGGCATGTGCAGGAAAAAATCACTGCAGTGACCTTGATGACGCTGCTGCTGCTGCACCTGCTGCACACACGAGCGCGCGCGCTGTGCCACAGGCTGTAGCACAAAGCAGACCTGACCTGGCAGGGGAGTGGGCCAGCCTGCAGTGGCTGTGCAGCAAACGCGCACCGACCAGCGCACTGGCGACCAGCAGCGCAGTTTCACTCGAGCTGTCCTCAGTTCACTGTGCGGCCCGCTAATAACATAGCGACAACCTGCAGCAGCGGCGGCAGCAGCAGGGCAGCAGCAGGCACAGCCGTCCATCACTCTGCGCACAGGTTGCACCTACAGACTGGGCTAACAGATGGTGCGCATGCATGCCGAACAAAACGGGGCCCCTGTGGATAACCTGCAGGCATGCACACCATGACTGCAAGCCGCATGAGCAATTCCCTGCACAAGCATGTGCGCGCGCACGTCCGCGCAAGACGGTAACTATTTTGCTGCAGAAGCCAACAGCCGCAGGCATACAGGGAGCACTCTTTAGGCACAGCGCACCTCTGTCAGCAACAGTGCAAGCAGGCCGCGTCCCTGCAGCAGCACGCTGCCAGGAGTATTCTCACATGCACATGACCTGCAGGCAACGATCCAGCACCACACGTGAGCCATAGAACAGCATACCATACACGGTTGTAACTCATGTGTTTAACATCCTGGCAGCAGCAGGCACAGACGGCAGAAGCACTGCCCAGATCTTGGCCGCACACAACACCTGCAGTGCGGGCGCCGCGCAGTGCTTGCAACAAGTGTCCAAAAGTGCTGCAGCGCCCATACTAGTGTACTGAGGATGCAAAGACGACCACACCACTGACCTGCGCAATCATGCACATATCGTGGCAGCCCCTGGCGCACTGTGCCAGAATCGGCCTCATGTGCCCCTGTGGGGTGCACCACCTGCCTTGTGCCACGCAACCACCTGCCAGACCAGCAGCGGCAGAAGCAGAGACATGGGGTCGGCATGAAGAGTCACGACCTTCAACCGGCTAGCAATGCAAGGGGCCTTTGTTAGTTGAGTCACAGACTGAGCCAGCCTGTCCTGCCAGGGTCTGTGCTGTTGGCTCCTGCTGTGCGAAGTAGCATGCTGCTGAGGATGCACAGATGAAACTGTGATGGTTCTGGTATTGGGACTTACCAACGGCTACCGTAGGTGTACTATGGCAGGGGGCATGGTGCAGCACCAGCACTACTGGTGCATATGATCAGCAGCTGCAGGAGCACGTCCACCAGCAGAAACCGCTGTCCGACGCACGATCGCAAAGCCGTTCCTTCCACTGCATCACAGACCAGAGAGTCGTGGCCGAAGAGCATCAAGAGACCAGCCAATACATGACGATCTCGAGACGTACATCCTGTCGCTGTGTGAGCAATTGCATGGCATCCTGACGTACAACGAGGTACAGCATTAACATGAAGAGACGTCACAACCTCACCCGAGCCGGTGCAGGCAACCTGTTACGTAGGCTACCGGTAGGCTGCATGACAAGTTGGTTGGGCAAGTGTTCAAGGGGGTCTTGTTTGGGCGTTGGTTGTTGGAATCAAGCCCATGTGCCTTGAACTGGAGCCTGTCCATTCACAACGATCCCTCCGGGCATCTGTGTCTTCAGGCCTTGTCATGCACTGCATTGCAGCTCAGGGGGATCCTTGACAACCAACTATGCATGGTGCCAGGAAGTAGTGCCAGTGATCAATTGCGTGGTGCCGGTTGGATTGGCAAGTATGCCACAGCCACTGGGTCAGCAGACATGCTGAGGTGTGTCACGACGCTGGGCACAAGGAGAGAGGTGCTACTTTGCAGCAGTGGTTGGCAGCTTGTACTGTAACGCAATCGATGTCAGTGTTACTTCTGCTGACTGGGGCATCAATCAGAAGGACCAATCTAGTCTTGTTGCTGCTGGGCCACAGCAGCACCCCACGCATGACCTTGCAGTGCCTCATTGTGAGATACATGGATTGGCTCCCATGGAGTTTTCCACAGGCCGCCTGATTCTCCACTCCATCCCTTTAGAATCCTTCTCTCCCCCGCCACTCCACACATGCCTGTGGAGTGCTCACATCCGCTCCACTTAGCTCCCCACCCCTCCCCCACCCCTCCCTCAGGATGTACCCCACTCCACAGCTCCACACCACTCCACGCCCCTCCCTCAGGATCCACTCCACTCCACACCTCCACACCACTCCACACTCCACACCCCCCCTCAGGATCCACCCCACTCCACGCCTCCACACCACTCCACACTCCACGCCCCCCCTCAGGATCCACCCCACTCCACGCCTCCACACCACTCCACACTCCACACCCCCCCTCAGGATCCACCCCACTCCTCACCTCCACACCACTCCACACTCCACACCCCTCCCTCAGGATCCACCCCACTCCACGCCTCCACCCCACTCCACACTCCACTCCCCCTTCAGGATCCACCCCGCTCCTGCCCCCCCCCCCCACTCCACACTCCACCACCCCGCTCACGATCCACCCCACTCCACGCATCCACACCACTCCACACTACACCCCCCGCTCAGGATCAGTTGCGCAGTTGTCAACTCCTAAACCTTTGGAGAGGGAACCCACTGCACGCAGTCCTGCTTGACAACTGAATCCTGATCCCCTGACCCTAACCTCAAACAAGGCAAACAAACAAACAAACAAACAAACCTAATCTAAGTGCGCAGTTGTCAATTCCTAAACTTTCGGAGAGGAAACCCATTGCACGCAGTCCTGCTCTACACCTAAACCCTGACCCCCTAACCCTAAACCCAACCCAAACCTGAAAAGCCAAATAAACAAACAAATCCAATCAAAGTGTGCAGTTGTCAACTCCTAAACCTTTGGAGGGGGCACCCATTGTACGCAGTCCCGCTTTACACCTAAACCCTGATCCCCAATCCCTAACCTCAAAAGCCAAACAAACAAAAACCCTACTCAAAAGCAAACAGCAAAGCAAACAAAAGATTGCACTACAAGCCACACCATCCAAACAACAACTGTCACGGTGGGGGTGAGGAGTGTGGAGTGCCGTGGAGTGGGGGAGATGGGTCTGTGGGTGCCACTCCTGTGGAGGTCCAGCGGAGCTCCACACTTGGTCCACACCTTGTGGAGACCTACAGCTGCTCCTTACGCTCCTCTTGCTTCCTGTTCACTCTCCCCAGTCCGCCTGCTCCACGGAGATCAAGGTCTACTCCACACCCTGTCCGCTCCCATGGAGATTCCTCCCCTCTCCATACCTCTCCATACATCTTTCTCCACACCCTCTCCACACCCGTGGAAACCCGTGGAGACCCACACCTTCTCCACACCCCCTCCACCTCTCCTACTCCACACCCCTCTCCACACACCCCCAAAATCGGAAACTCCACACCCAAAATGGGAAACTCCACAGGAGCCGATGCATTTGTGCATTGTGAGGCCCTTCAATCTCATGAGGGTGATGACCTGCACTCTGCACTGATTGAACAGTACGTACTAGTGTGCGCAGGAGCACTCTGCCTGAATGCGCAAGGACTCCACCAGCACTGCAGCGTGCAGACAGGCAGCCCACCCAGCGTATGCCCGGCAACTATCTCATATAGCCAACTGGCAGTTGACCCCATGAGCCCATGAACCCCTGCCTCCTTGCAGGTTGCACTACTGTGCTGCCGTGCCGTGCAGAGTACTGTAACTGTTACATGACAAATTCAAACGCTGCCATGCCATCTTCGTCAATGCCAGGTTTCCCGCAACCGCTGTCCTGCTGCCGCCGCTGCTCCCCCTGCTGCGCCTGCTGCCGTAGTAGCTTGCGGTTGCGTGCTGCTGCTGCTGCTGCTGCTGTCGGCTGCTGCCTGCTGCTGCTTGTGCTTGTTGAACGCGTCCGGCAGTGCCAGCTGGAACACCTGCGCAGGGGGGGAGGGGGTGTGGGTGTCGAGGGGGTGGTGGTGTAACCAGCGAGGCAGCATAACAGTGCAAACGGTGAGACCCTGTGAGCACTAAGCCACAGCAGCCAACAGCAGTGTCAGTATGCGCAGCTTGACCCTTGCTGCCCCTCCCCTCCCTCACCACTTGAACAGCACCGAGCTCTGCATCACCGAGTTGTTGGCATGCCTGACTCCCTACTGCACAGGCAACCTGCTGAACTCACAGGGTTTGCCTCATAGAACTTCTTGCATGTGACTGACGTGTTGACTGCATGCCAGCTACACATGTATCCTCTATGCCTAACACACTTCTCGCGGCTATGAAGCGCAGGAAATCCCAGCCCTCCCACCTGCTCATAGTTGTCCACAAAGTGCGGGGTGACTCCCTGCTTGAGGTCCTCTGGCACATCCTCATACTCCTTCTGGTTGCCCATGGGGAAGATCACGTCAGTCACACCACTCCTGCACATCAAAAACCATACAAGTAGACACCATGCATTAGTTCAGTCCCCCTGCAAACAAAGGGTGTTCAACCAGCCGCACCCTGCCAGCCCTACCTGTGAAGCGGCCTGCAATGTTGGCCTGGCACAATCAGGCACATGGGCTTCGTCAACACGGCAATGCCCCCCCCCCCCACCCCTCCCTCCGCCGCATCCCCGCCAGTCCCCTCCCCCCCCCCCCCCCCGGGCCCACACCCACCTGCGTGCCGCAAGCAGCTTCTCCTTGACCCCTCCAATGGGCAGCACCTTGCCCGTCAAGCTGACCTCCCCTGTCATGGCCAGCCCCTGCTTCACAGGCTGACCCAATGCCAGGCTTAGCAGGGCAGTAATGATGGTGCATCCGGCAGAGGGGCCATCCTTGGGGGTTGCACCAGCAGGCACGTGTACGTGCAGGCTGGTGTTGTCAAAGTAGTGATTGTCGGGGGTATGTTGATGCAGGAAGGAGCGTGCAAAGGTGTGTGCGATGCTGGCGCTCTCACGCATGACGTCACCGAGTTGGCCAGTGGTCTGCATGCGGCCACCCTTGCCCTCACCACGCCCCTGTGGGTCACAGCACAACACAGCATGGCACAGCACTCAGCACAGCAGTGGGTACCGCGGAACCTTGCACCAGCCACAGCACACGCGCCGTTCTCCAGCAACTACTCCCCTGCACGCACAGCACTGCAGTGACAGTCCAGGTGTGTGCCATGACGCACGGGTAGCAGACAGATCTAACTGACATAAGATGCAAGCTTCACTGGAATGATCTGTCAACACCCACCATGATCCCCTCCGCCCCCGCCCCGCCCCACCCTCACCTCAATGATGGGTGCTGCTTCCACGTACAGTGTTGCTCCCCCCATTGCAGTCCAGGCCAACCCCATGACCACCCCCACAGGGGTAGTGTCATAAAACTTGTCCTGGGCAAAGGGAGGCAGCCCCACATACTCCTTCAAGTCCCCTGAACCTATGCTGATAGGACCACCCTCATACACCACACGCAGCTGGCTACTGCTGCTGCTGCTGCTGCTGGGTTCCGCCTTGCCGCCTGCTTCACTGCTGCTGCTGGTTTGTTCAGCAGCGTCCAGCGCACTGCTGCTGCTGCTGCTGCTTGGCTGTTCGCCGGTCTCCCCATTACTGCTGCTGCTGCTGCTGGTGTCGGCGTCAGCAGCCTGCTGCTGCTGCTGTTGTGTTGGTTCTGCTGTGTCTGCTGCCACCAGCTTAGCCCCCTGCTGCACCAGTTTGAAGGCTGACTTGCGGTATATCTTCTCAAGGTGCTTCTTCAGGTTGCGCACACCAGCCTCCCTGGAGGCAGCAGCAATGACAGAGCAGGAAGCAGCACACACACTTCAGAGGTCCAAAACACATTTCAGCAACAGGGGCCATCATCTGGAGTGGTACTTAGAGGCTAGGTTAACACGCACAGAGAGAGAGAGAGAGAGAGAGAGAGAGAGAGAGAGAGAGAGAGAGAGAGAGAGAGAGATGACGCGGAGTGCCAGGCCGCAGTCGCCACGTCCCCACCATGCCCCCAGGTGCAAGAGACACCCTAGGGGTCAACACGCACAAACTTCCACTGCCCACCGCCCCCGGCCCAGGCCCTTGCTGTTGCTTGCCATGCTAAAGCACCATTTGCATCCAGTGACCCCTGCTAGCCCCCCCTACCCCCCCCCCTTCACCTGCAGTACTCCTGAATGAGTGTATCCATGGCATCATCAGCCACATCCACTGCCTCCTCAGGCACACCACTGTCAGTGCGGGACTGAGGCTCAAGGTAGCGGCGAGCAATGGCAGTCTTCTCGTCTGTGAAACACACAGTGGGAACGCAGGCACATGTGAGGAGGTGGGTGTTGCTCTCACTTTTCACACAGATGCTGCCATATGGCTGGCATACACATGCGCATGAACATATGTCGATGCTGAGAATGCAGCAACATGAACGGCACTCGAGAGAATCCAGTGCTCTGTGCTGCTGCTGCTGCTGCTGCTGCTGCTGCTGTCCCCCCTCCCCCACCTGCTGTGTATCCTGACAGTCGTATGACCTCCATTCGGTCCAGCAGGGGGGCAGGAATGGTGTCCAGTACGTTGGCAGTGCACACAAACAGCACCTGGGGGGGGGGGGGTACAAGACGGACACACAAGAGTTTGTGAGAACACATGCTCACAAACCCACACAAGAGTCTGCCAGGGCCCTACCATCACCCACCTCTTCTGCTTGCAGTGCTGTACTGCATCTTGTCATTAACGTCACATCATGACGCCAGTCACCAATGTCAAATTGCCTCCTTTCATGCAGTGACAGATCTGGCAGATCTGGCAGATCTAGCTGTCGGCCCACCTGGGGAACATGTTGCGGTTGAAGCAGTTGAAGCAGTTGAAGCAGGAGCAACCTACACATGATGTCCTGCTAGGCTGTACACCTTTGACCTCAACATCTCTGCTGCCCCCCCCCTCCCCATGAAAGCCCCCCTCCCCTACCTTGCTGAGGTCTATAGGTACGTCCAGGTAGTGGTCCAGGAAGCCGGTGTTCTGCTCAGGGTCAAGCAACTCGAGAAGCGCAGACGCAGGGTCACCTGGGGGCAGGCAGCAGCACAACAGGACGATACAACCGTTACAGATGCCTGCATTGGGCGTGTGGTCCCTTATGTGACCTTACATATGCAACGCAGACGCGCTCTCTCTGTTGGCACAGCGCAGGGAGTATCTGCACACTGTGAATAGGTGATGACAGTCAAACTGACACTGCCGGCAAACCTTTGGGAAGACTTCCTTACTCGCCACCTTCAGCAACTTCTATCCGTCCACTACTATGGTGCGGCGGCCCTTCTGCCCCCCACCTGTGTGTCCTCGTATGCCCTCACCAAACCCCCCTGACTATGTGTCATGTACACATGTCTCCCCCCCCCAAGTGTCATGCACATGCCCCCCCCCCCCTTGTGCCCCCCTACCTGTGTGTCCTCGTCCCAGCTTGTCAATCTCATCAATGAGCACCAGTGGGTTGCTGCTGCCAGTGCTCTTCAGACACTGAACCATCTTGCCTGGCATGGCTCCCACATATGTACGCCTGGGGGCACACCACGGCACAGCACGGCACGGCACAGCACAGCACAAGGTCACTAACACACGACTGCACTGCACAGCAAGCACTCTGTTGTACTCCGTCACCGTCTGCCGGCAGGGCGGCTGGCAAACACTGTCCCTCAGTTTTCCCCTCCATGTCCACCACTCCCCCCCCCCTCTCTTCCCCTGTCCTCCACTGCTACCCCCTCTCCCTCCTCCCCCCCCCCCCCGGGTCCATCAAATTACCCCCCTCACCTGTGTCCCTTGATCTCTGCCACGTCGTACAGCCCTCCCACCGAGAACCTGTAGTACTTGCGCCCCAGGGTGCGAGCAATGCTGCGCCCAATGCTGGTCTTGCCCACACCGGGGGACCAACCAGGCACATGATCTTACCCTGTGGGGGCATTGAATTTGACGGTCCAAAGGGTTTACTTCTCACAGAATACAAGAGCAGTGGCATGAAAGTTTGTCAGACAAGCCAGCATTCAAGTGAATCTATATGTTTGTGACGGCGGGACAGGCAGGGATCAAAGTGGGAGGCCGTGGCCTCATGAAAGCTCTTGTGGTCAAAGGTGTTGGGATAGATACGCGAGGCAAAGCACCACCACCCGTCTCTCACCTGTGCGCTGCCCCTGAGCCTGCTGACTGCAATGAACTCCAGTATGCGGCTCTTCACGTCCTGCAGCCCATAATGGTCCTCATCAAGGACCTGGGGGGTGACAGGGTGCAGAGGCGAGAGGGGGGGGGGGCATTGTGTGTTTGGGGGGGGGGTGTGCAAGGTGATGTCAGATGACCCCCTCTCTCCACCAGCACACACGCGCACGCATGCACGTCCATGTGTGTGCACACATTATGCTGGGTTGCATCAGGATGGGCTCACGCAATCCATCAACACCCACCTGTTGTCTGTGGCGAAATCAACTCCCCCCCCCTCCCCTTGACGCAACCCACCATGTGCACAGTGTAAGTCATATAGCCAATTCACTGTCTGCTCACTTCTTGTGCATGGTATACAGACCCTCCCAAATAGTTCCTTAGAATGCCCTTACCCACACCAGCACCAGGCCCCACCTGTTGTGCGTGGTGTATGTCGAAGACCTCCTCACTGTACCACCCCCCCCCCCCTTCCGCACAAACGCATACGCCCTTGTGGTGCAAGGTGCATGTCAGATGACATCCTCATGCCCCCCCCCCCTCCCCCACACACACCATGCTGGGGTGCTATCACATGGTCTCTCAACCCATATGCAGCAGCGCCCACCTGTTGTGCGTGGTGTATGTCGAAGACCTCCTCGCTGTACACCCCCCAGGGCAGGTTGGTGAGCCACTCCAGGTAGGTCCTGGTCACGTTGAACTCAGGAGACACGGGCTCTAGACCTGACAGCTTGCTCAACTCATCTGACACAACCCTGAGGGCAGCAGCAGCACAGGGGGGGAGACAGCAACGAAGGAGGGAGAGTGATGAGAAAGCCTGATATGGGGGCACCAAATGCCTATCAACAGAGATATGGCGTCACATTGAACTCGGGAGACACATGCTCATGACCTGACAGCTTGTTCAGCTCATCTGACACAACCCTGCAGGCAGCGGCAGCACAGGAAGGGGGGGGGGGCGACAATATGAAGGCGGGCATGTGTTGTTGGGAAGGACTGACGCAGTGGCAAGAGCAAGGTTGACACTCCTGACCGTGCTAGGTTGCCTCATCATCATCAGCCCTGTCCCTGGTGTAAAGCCGCAACACAGAAGGACGCGCCGTCTTGCAAAACAGTTGTTGCAAACTGGTTCAACATTGCGTGCTGCGGGCCCAGACTGCTGACAGCAGTGTTTTTGGAAGCTTGCTCAGACATCAGACATCAGACATCAGACATGGTTTTGAACTACAGCAGGGCCAAGCAGCGCGGGGGGGGGGGGGGGGGGCTTACCTCCTGACCTCCTCTGGTGCTGCGTCCTGCTTAGGCTCCCACTTCTTCCTGAACCCTTCAATGAGGCTGCTCTTGTCGTCCTTCTCCAGCCCCAGCTCCCTCTTGATGGAGCGCAGCTGCTCCATCAAAATCATGCGCCGCTGCTCCTTCATGATCTTAGCCTCAACCTGGGAGGGGGAGGGGTGTAAGGCAACCACAGGAATGCTGCTGTCAGGGTTGGTGTTGCGCGTGTGTAGGGAGGGGGAGGGAGGGGTCTTGAAAGGGGGAAGGGGACCCGGGGGAAGACGAAGCGTGGCGCGCGCGGGGTGGGTGGGGGGGTCACAAGAGCTGCTCCATCAAAATCATGCGCCGCTGCTTTTTCATGATCTTAGCCTCAACCTGGGGGGTGAAGCAATCACAGGAATGCTATCAGGCTTAGTGTTGTGTATTGGCATAGACATACATGTGTGTGTATTAGCAGAGGGAGTACATGTACTAATGCATGCTCACGAGGATCTGTCCAGTGCGTGTGTGGATGGGTGGGGGGGGGGGCACATTAGGAGAGAAGGCACAGGTGAAGGGGGGGGGGACATGCAGGAAGGGATAAAGACAGGCTGCACATATGATGAGTGCGTCACTGAGATGCAATTGCGTGACGTGCCACAACCAACTCGGTCCCCCACGCCCCACTCCCACCTGTTCACGTATGTCTGCCTGCAGCCTGCACAGCTCAACCTCCTTCTTCAACAACTCAAGGACCTTGCGGGCCCTGTGGGTGTGTGTGTGTGGGGGGGGGGGGGGGCACACAGGAAGGTCACTGAGCGAAAACGATTGGCCGATTCTGGCAGGTGGAGGTCACCAAGGCATGACAGGCTCCACAGCACCAGGCTGCTGTCACTGCAATGACAACCACCCAGGCTGCAAAAACCAACCTGACAAAGGCAGTACAATCAAGCCCAGTGGAACTTGATGAAAGCAATAACGGGCGCCCGAACAAGACACCACCGCCGCTCTCACCTCTCTGGCACGTCGAGTGTCTCCAGTATGTCCTGCAGTGTGACGTCATCAGCTGATGTCAGGCTGGCAGCAGCATCAACCAGACGGCTCAGGTCACCAAGGTCGATGCTGCCTGGGGGGCACAAGCACAAAAACCGGCAGGCAGGGCGGGGTAATGTTGGTGTGGGGGAGAGGGGAGAGAGGAAAGATGGGAGAGAAGGAAGAGGGTGTTTGCAAAACAGGGGGACGCTGAGTATTGTACTGTACAGGCACCCAGACGTTGATGCTGAAAAGATTGGAGCCAACCCAGCTGCCCATAACCCGCCCTTCTTGACTCCACTCCACCTTACCTGTGAGGCTCATGAGTGTCTTGAACTGCTCCCCGTACAGTGGGTTCATGTTGAGCAGATCCTTCATGGTGTTCACTAGCTCCATACTCGTGGCCTGGACAACATGGAAAATGAACGGTCAGCAAATTGGGGGGTGGAAATTGTGAAGCATGTGGCCAGAGAGAGGTCACAAACACATGCACACCCCACCACATAGCATCTTGGTTGAGAACGTACATGTATGTATGCACCCAAGCCGCAAGCCCCCAACCAAGAGGGATGTCGCGCTGCCAATGATTGTTGCCCACTTGTACCATATGCGTCTGATTCTGCAGCCCGCCAAGCCATGATTTCAGTGATTACCTTGACAATGTCGTCGTTCACGTATGATTCATTCTTCAGGTGGGCAGCAGCAACACGCAGGGGGTCCTCCGACAACTGCAGGGGTGAATACGGCAGCAGGAGTCACTTCAGCAGGGCACAGGGGCATATGAAAGCACAACCACAATACTGCAGGCCACGGCACGGCACAGCATGGCGCAGCAGCCAGCGGGGGCTGGATAAGCGGCAGGGACACATCTTGATCCACAGACAAGACATGACACCCACGTTTATGAAACTTTCTGAAATTACGTCGCAGGGATGGTGCTTTCACAACCATATCACTTCCTCCTCGTCCCCCTGACCCTTCACGCCGTCAAGCCTGCAACCCCCTGCGAACCCTGTCCTGTAATATGGCCCGTTGCTGACAACAAGCATAACTGCTCAATCTCCAACTAATGCCTTCTTGTACCCTCAACATACTTCACGCCCTGAAAACCCATCCCCCAAGGCTACTCTAGCCCCCGCCCCTTTACAACTTCCTCCACGTCACCCCGCACCCCCACCATGCCTTACCAATCAGCACTCCCCTGTCAGTACCCCCTAACAGTCCAGCCCCCCAACCTTTCAATCCCGTTGTTCCCCGCTCTCCGGCCTCCCCCCTCCCCCCTGCGTGGGGCCCCTCACCGTAGCCTCCCTCTTGATCCTCCTGTGTCCCAGCAGCAGCAGCTGGGCAGAGTCAGGGCTGTCACCTGACATCATGGTGTGGACCTGGATAACAGGAGGACGCAACACATCACATATGAGTGTTTCAAAGGTCACACAAGCAGCTGCATCACCACCAACCCAGAGCAAGTGAGGCACATCAGAGCAAACGTGAGAGCTCAAGTGCTCAACCCTTCATGAGGGGGTCCATACGACCCCGCCTTCACCGAGCTTGCAACACCTACCCCCTTTCCGTCTGCAGGCCGCACAACCACGCTTTCTGCAATGATGTCATTGATTGACTAGCCTAGGGGAAATACCGTCCCAATGCAACTCAGCACCTGCTCAGCACTTGCTCTCCCTGTGGACACAGACTGCACCTTTCGCCCATTCCTACCTGAGCAAAGGTTCCAATGTCATACAGGCCATCAGCACCTGAGACACCCTCCTTACTGCTGCTGCTGCTGCTGCTGTCAGACGGCTGGGCCTTGTCAGCCGCTGCTGATGCTGCTGAGCTGTCCTCTACTGTTGCCTTGTCAGACTTGTTGAGGAAAGCGGCAACATAGGCCTGACCCCTGCAGCAGCAGAGACAGTTGGAGCAGCAAGGACAAATGTGTTTGCGGCCATGTCGCCAACCCAAGACGCAACCACAATTTGGTGTGGCTGCACCCAGCACTGCTGCTGCTGCTGAACCTGCTGCCAACATTGCTCCTGCTCCTGGTGCAACTGCATTTGCTGCTGAACCTGTTACTGTTCCCCAGCTGTTGGCAAAGATTTCCCTTGTGCGTGGGCTGCTCCAGCTCCCCCCCCCCCCCCCCCACACACACACACACATATACACACAGAGACACCCCCCCCTCACCCTGCTCTCTTCCTGTCGCTGATCTCCTTGATGAGTCCTGCATTGTTGGTGATCGTCACTGGGGTGTAGATGCCAGGGAACAGCGGCTTACGGTTCAGCTTCACTACATACAGCTGCGGGGCGCAGCACAGCACAGCACAGCAAAGCACAGCACAAGGCAACACACAACATGTCTGCACGTTCTGGTATTTCAACAACAAACCACACATGCACTGCATCATTATGGGTGCCTGTCTTGATAGTACAGGTGTCACAACACGATGGCTGACCTGTCAAGCCTGATCAAGCCAGGCCAAGCCACGCTGTGGCACAGCGGGGCTCACTGCCAAAGGTGGCAAACATATCCACACAAAACTGCCCGACAGCTGCTGTGTGCAGAGGTTTTGACTGGCAGGGCTTTGCCAAGGAGTGTGAGGTGCTGCTGCTGGGGCAACACAGAACAACAGAAAACAGTTCCAAGGGGGGGGGGTCACAGTTGCAACACCATCAATGCTCTGAGCTGCCACCCACTTGTCTGCTTCATTCCACTCAGTAAGCGCCTACACACCCTCCAACATGCAGACCCTCTACCCTGCCTCTCCGACCCCCCCCCCCCATCCCTGACTCCTGCCCGTACATCGCCCTCCCACACACCTTCCTGTGCATGTGCTCTGCTGAGTCCGGCACCAGAGCGTTGCTGTCTGCTGCATCAGCAGCACCACCGCTGCCATTGCTGCTGCCGCTGCTGCTGCCTGCTGCTGCTGCACCACCTTCACCGCTGCTGCTGTCTGCCTCTGCCTCCTTCCCAGACCACCTGTGGTCGGCAGCACATATGATTGTAGGCAGCAACACCACAATCCAGCCTTGCAAGCAGTACCTACTAACAGGCACAGGGACTAACCAACGCACTATGCAAGACAGCACACTCAACAAACCGGTTGGTGGCATCACTTCCAGCTGCTGCTAGCACACAGTCACATGCAAGGGGGCACATCAGTGCAGCGATCACCCCCTGGCTGTGGTACTCCTAAGTGCAAGAAGGCCTGATACACCATCATTATGCAGTTGATTTGGATATACTGCTTGTCTGTTGCTCTCAACCAGCCTCAGAGGCTTGAAGCCAAAACTACACCAGCACATGGCACACGCGCATGGAACCACTCACGATTTCATGAAGTTTTGCATGAGGCCTCCCTTCTTGCTGCCACCATCCTTGCCATCTGGGGTGCTGTAAGGCCTAGAAAGCAGTTGGCATGCAGCAGCGTTCTGTCCTGCTAGCCTCCGTGCCACCGGTAATGCATAGCCATAGATCAATCTTGTGCTACTGCTTCTGTGCGAGGACAACATCTGGACCGACAAGAACTGTCCTCGTCACTTGCAAAGCATGTATAATGTGTCCAATTGATATCAGCAGCTAGCGAGGCTGTATCCACGGGACCGAAGTTTCCAGTCAACACCGCGCCACAAAACGTCTGCGAGCTCGCTACCAGCCCAAACAAGGCCCATACACGGCTTTACACTGATCAACATCGCAATCTACAGGCTGATTTGAGGCTTCCCCCCGTCATGACGAATACAAACCCAAGACAGCTACAGCTGACAGGCTGGCCTGCTTCCACAAGCCATTTCTGGGTCTGTCCAAGCCACGGTGGTTTGAAAGTAAAACCTATGCACCTCTCACGGCAGAAACCACACCAGTGCAAACAGGGCATCACCATCACACACTCAAAAGGCCTGGACTGAGAAGGCAGACGCTACTCCTGCTTTGCCAGTTACACACGAGACAGCCTTGATGAGACAGCATAGGTCCCACAACTGCACATTCAAGTGGGCAGCAGCAGCGTGCAGCAAGAGCAGCATCCCACCACTGCTGCGGGAAGGCACACAAACCAACATAACCAAACGAAGACAACTCCATCCCAGGTGCACAACTCCCCGACCTGAACAGGACAGCTGTTTATTCAGCATGCAGAGGAACAACACATGCAACATCAATGCCGAGCACCCGCTGCTATCGCCCCCACGTCCACTGTATCCAGCGGCATCGGCGGCGGCACCGCTCTGCTGTATGCGCCTGGGGGCATGTTCTGCCCCATGCGGCCTGCTGCTGCCACCGCCACGTGTCTCGTGACGTGGTGGTGTGGGAACATCTTGGCCATCAGGCTGATGACCGCAAAGATGACCGGGAACCACACAATCATGTAGCGGATGGTGTCCAACATTTGGATCCTACAAGACGGGGGTGGGGGGTGGGGAGGGGGGACACAAGATGAGCAGGCAGTGGTTGGAGGATGCGCGTCTGTTGTGACTCCAGGACCAACATCAGTGTGAGGCAGTCTCGCTGACGTATGAGCTTGTATGCAACAGCAAGGCGCACCTGTACAAACAGTGCTACTGGACAATGCCAGCTTTGGGGTTCTGTCTCAGAGGCTCTCAGGGAGTGAACTACACAAGTGTGGACACCTTCCAGCACTATTGCTCACTATGAGAGGTTTTGCGTCTCCCAAAATTGTCCCCCCTAACTCCCTCACACCTACCCATCCGACACCCTTGCTGACTTGCAATAAATGCACTGGACACCTAGGTCTCACCATGACAGGTTTTGCGTCTCCCAAGGTTTGTCAGCGTAGAGGTCCCGCATGTCAACCTTCTCAAGGCACACGGGGCACACATCCTTCTTGCCCACAATTGTCCAGCCACGTATGCACAGCTCGTGGAAGCAGTGCTTGCAGGCAAGCTGCCGCACAGGCTCAGCGGCAGACTGCAGGGGTAGGGGGGATGGACAGGTGGTGGTGGGGCGGGGGGGGGGGGGGGTAGGTGTCAAGGACATATGAAACGCACAGCTCGTGGAAGCAGTGCTTGCACGCCAGCTGGCGCACAGGCTCAGCAGCAGTGTATGCAGGGGTAGGGGGGGTTGTGAAGCAGTGGGGAGACCTGGCTGTTACTTGTTGATGTGTCATGATGATCTAGCAACACATGCAACGCTGAACAGGGAAGGGTACACATGCGCAGTTGAGTTTATGATATGGACCCAGCACTGGCGCCCACCCACCTGCTCTCCTAGGTGTGAGGTGTCCTTCAGCTCTCCGTTGCAGATGCCACACGAGTTGACTGTGCTGGTCAGCCGCTTGCCGCTGCCAATGGCATTGCCCTGCAGCAGCACGGACAAGACAAGCTGCTCACGACCAGGTGTTGCAAAACGGGAGGGCCGAGTAATGGTGGGGACCGAAGCTTTCATGAAGGACGGCTGTCGATGCATGTTGAGTGAGATCAGAGGTGGAACTTGTGTGGGCAGCAAGGGTGCGGAAAGAGGCACTGGGCTGCAAGACTGTACTGCTGCACTCTTTGTGACAGCCAGCGGCACTGGGCCCCGCTGCTGGCCTCTTGTGCATCCTGCCTGGTGTCTAACCGCACGTCATATGCACACCCTCCCGCCACACCCCACATTCCCCAACATCCCTCCTCTCTCCTCGCCCACACACACACATCAACAGACAGTGCAAGCCCACTCACCATCTGCTCGCTGGCCACTTCTGCCAGGTCTCTGCCCAGGATGCCAAAGTACAGCCCATACCACAACAGCAGCAACGACAAACCTGCACACACAGCACAGTCACATCGGCACATGTCAGGCTGTGAGTATGGCAGACCAGGACGAAGGGATGAAGCTCCTGCAAGGGCGGCACTGAGGTGCAGCTGGGTTGGGTCGGTTCGACTGTTGGCAGTCGACAAATGACCTCTCACAAAATGGCCAGGAGAGGGTCATGTGATGATGCAGTGCGCATTGCTGTTGACAGCTGTGGGCAGGCCGCACCGCACGCATGACGTGCGTGGGCCACTGAGGAGATGCCACTGAAATGTGCAACCCATTGTAGCAGCAGCACTGTCCCGTGACAGTGCTGCTGCCACCGACCTCACACACAGCAGCCCCTTTCCACACACCCACACCCACACGCTGAAGCCACCCTTCCCCACACATCCACACCCACGTCTACAAACGGTGTAGGAAGCATACAGCTAGCAGCACATGCATGTCTGCCTCATGCATCCTCTACGTGCACACCCACCTGGCTCAACATATCGTGCCAGCAGAAGGCCCACCCCAAACATGTCCAGCACCAGCAGGAAGTACCCAGCCATGCCCACAGCCACACTGCACTTGTAGGTGCCCAGGAACCAGGCATACACCTGTGCAGCAGACAGACACAGACACAACAGCATGAGCAGCAAGCCGACTACCTGTTCGTAGAACAGAAAGCAACATTGGAAAGCACCCCAGCTTGTACACACATTCATTCACACCACCCCACCCCACCCCACACAGCGCCCCCCTGTCCTGAAGATGACGGCTGCTCCCTCAGCAAACAGCCCCTCTCACTCCCTGCCCCCAGCCCCAAACCCACAGATACATTTCCTGGTGTGCTGTGGTGCATCTCTTGATGGCTACACAGGCTCACAAGGTAGCCCCACACCTCATCAGCAACTCCTTGTGGCTTGGCCCCGCTGCAGCCCCCCTCCCTTCCTGTCTCCCTGCCCTGCCCCCCCCCCCAAAGGAACCCCACACACCTTGCGTGGTGTGCTGTGGTGCATCTTTTGATGACTGCACAGGCTTGTGAGATAGTCCCGCACCCCATCCACCTTCTGGCTGTGCCCCGCTGTAACCCCCCATGACTCCCAGCACCCCCCCCCCCGTAGCCCACACACACCTTGCGTGGTGTGCTGTGGTGCATCCTTTGATGACTGCACAGGCTTATGAGACAGCCCCGCACCCCATCCTCCTTCTGGCTGTGCCCCGCTGTAATCCCCTATGACTCCCACCAGCCCCCCCCCCCCACCCCCGCAGCCCCCACACACCTTGCGTGGTGTGCTGTGGTGCATCTTTTTATGACTGCACAGGCTCATGAGGTAGCCCCGCACCCCATCCTCCTTCTTGGCTGTGCCCTGCTGAACCCCCCCATGACTCCCAGCACTCCCCCCCCCCCCCCGCCGTAGCCCACACACACCTTGCGTGGTGTGCTGTGGTGCATCTTTTTATGGCTGCAGAGGCTCATGAGGTAGCCGGTGACCAGGCTGTAGCAGAACCATACGAACAGGAAGCGCCAAAACTTGAGCAGCGTGCCAATGATGGCTGGCATCAACCACAGGCCTGCAAGGCTGACCTGCAAATACATAACACAGCACACCGCAGCACACACACGCGTGCCCAACATATGCTTCAGCAGCTTTGTGGTGGCTGTTGCATGCACGCTCACTGCTCTGGACACTGCTTGCGTAGTGTGTGGCTGAACAGCTGCTTGGGTACTGCGTGGTACGCCTCTGCCAGCTCCCTCAACTCGGGCACCCTGCTGTGCTGCTCAGCAAATGCAGCAGATCCAAGACTGCTATTGTGCTCACTGCTCTCATCCCTTCCGTCCATCACGGCCCTGGTCCTCACACATTTACCCCTGGCTCTCATAGCCTCACCCTGCTTCTGACCCCATTTTGATGCTGCCGCTACAGCTTCAGATCAGGCGCGCGCAGTCAGCATTGCTGGGCAGGACGCTGCTAGCTGGGTCACAGGCTAGGTCTCACCAGGTCGTATGAGCGCTTGTGCTGCTTGCGCCACACCACCAGCCCCGTCTGTGCGCCCATCAGCATGAACTGCAGGACAGCAGGCCAGCAGGCAGGCAGCAACACAGCCGTGCAGCTTCCTTGATCAATTGCACGCTGCACACACACACACACACACACACACACACACACACACACACACACACACACACACACACACACACACACACACACACACACACACACACACACACACACACACACACACACACACACACACACACACACACACACACACACACACACACACACACACACACACACACACACACACACTGTATGTGGTGCATGATGGAGTCATCACACACACGGTGTGTGTGTAGAACAGCTGCAGTCAGTCATGTGCTGCATCTCACACATGGTGGCAGTTGAGATGGGCTGCTGGTGAGCAGGCTGCAGTTGTCTGCTGCAGTCTTCTGCCGACGCTCTACTAACCCGCCACACTACAGCCTGCTGCTGCAGAGCCGTATCGAGCTTCTGGAGAAGCTGACACGGTTGGAGCAGCTATACAATTGGCAACAAGTCTCGATTTGACCTGCCACAGTGCTGCTGCGCACACCCTGATCAGCTAACATGTTTGTGCACATGTATCCAGCTGTACCCTGGGTACCAGCAGGCTCATTTCAACAAAGACCGCTGCTCAGCACAGTTCACTCGAGCTGTTGTGGTGCTGTGCCCCTTGCTTGCCCTGCTCACCAGCAAAAGGTACATCAGCAGCACTGCATAGCCAGGAGCGATTTCATCTGCCTCAACATCTATGTAGCCTGCACAGCAGCAATCAAACGCATGCGCGACAGATACAGGCGCAACACGTTTGCTTGCGTTATACAGGGGCATCACTGCTTGAAACAGGGACTCTCAAGTGATGCATGAGCATGAATGCATCATGAACTGCAGTCGGTGTACCTTTCCTGAAGAAGGAACCTGCTTCAGGAACCAGGCCTACAGCTGCTGCTCAAGCACAGTCTACATCGTTGCAGATGGCGTTGTGTGCACCCACCTGGCATGGTTCCATTGGTGCTGTTGAGCATGTGACTGCTGTTGAGCATGTGGTGGCTGCCGTTGCCTCTGATGTAATTGCTGTGGGCCACTTTATGCTGTCCCCCTGCCAGCTGCTGAGCATGGCTGCTGTTGGCCATGACAGCAAGCTGTGCTGTCAGCAGCAGCAGTGGCAGGGACCCCTGGGGCTGACTCTTGGCACAAAGCAGTTATGGATAAATTTATGTACGAATACCCTGACGATTGAACACAAACGGGTTCCTCCCCTGCCTGCCTACGTTGCACTTGATGATCTGAAGGGCGCCTTCTGGAGGCAACGAAGGTACCTTGAGCCTTCAAGTAACGTATCCCAACTCTTGAATGGTGCGATCGGGGTGAGGTTGAGCGGTTGGATGCCTCTGCATGGTGGTTGGAAGGCAGTCAAATTTGAGTGTCAGGTGCCTACACCCTGGCACCTGCTGTTGTGTCTGACACAAGTGCTGCCCTGTGGATCACGGCACAGAAGTGACATCTGAGATTGAACGCTCAGGGAGCTTTGCCGTGAATAAAGCTAAGGAGTCCTGAGGGATGTGTCTGCTGCACTGCACGGTGGCAGTGTGATCTGTTGACTGTTCCCTAGCCTGGCAACAAGTGCAAGAGAACCAAGGACGCCATGGTGGTTCCATGCTGTGGTGGTCGCTGGCTTTCTTCTGTAAAGACTATTGGGACAGGTTCACAGTGTGACATGTAGTGCTGCCGTCTACAGTCAACTCTGCCTCCCAGGCATGATGAGGGTGCATTGAGGTGCTCTGGACTGTGAGACGCTGACACATTCCACTGGTGTTTGTGGGTCGCACGCGCCAAATTTGAAGCCATCCCTGCCAATGCCTGCCTGCTATGACACGCAGCATGTTCCGGGGTGCAAAAATTACACGGCAGTGCTCACCCCTTGAAGCACACTGCTCGGCTCACATCAGTCACTAGTGAACAAGAGTGCAGGTTACTGCAGCACTCTCGCTGCCCTGCAACACGCTTGCTGTCAAAACCACCACTGCTGCACGCTCAAGCAATCTACCAAAACACGAAGCAGCACTGCATGGCTGCTTCACTCAGCACACAGACATACACACAGGCACACGCAGACACACACGCACAAACAGGCTCAGAGCCAAGCTCTTAGCGCAAGAACAACCCTCCCCAGGACTAGGCTACAACAGCTGCGAAGCACTTGTTGGCACAACTCTCCTCAGCACACTCCACTCCATGACTGCAGCAGCAGCTTAGAAGGGCAGGGACACGCCGTTGGTGGCGAACTGCAGGCAAGCACCAATAGATAGGAAAGGCACGAACGGGGCAAGTCAGTGATATGCGAGTGGCAAGCCAGCAGTCTCCCGGCATATAACAGTCGATGCTCTGCGTCTTATCCAGCCTGCGCTTCCCTTGGTCAACAAAATGTGCATGCTCAGCTCAGCTGAGCTCTCAAGTGGCATTAGCCAGCAGGTTTCAGGCTGTTCCGATACAAAAACAAGCTGCCAGCCACTGGTCCGGACCCACTACGTCGTGCCACTCACGTTGTTGGCCCATGGGTTGCTGATGTGGTCGCCCAGTGCCTGCAGGGGGGTCTTGCCGGTGGCGGCGTGCTGTGCCACGAAGCCCAGGCATGCCATCATTGCCAGGCGGCCGTTCTTGATCTCCTTCAGCTTCAGGGACTCAATGTCACCCTTGGCGAAGTTGAGGGGGTCGAAGGCACCGCCGGGGTAGATGCGCTTCACGGCGTCGGTCTCGTCACCGCGGCGGCTCTCAGCGGCAGCCATGGCAACAAACTCCTGCAAGGGATAACATGCGGGTGTGCAGGCGTTCAGTAAGTGAGGTTGGACCACTGGTGACCTTCCTGCAGTGCTTGAGCACAAACCTTTAGTCACCACACAGATGCTGCATGGGCACTTGCAGGATGCTGCATGAATACTCCTGCTGTGCTGACGCGTGCAGGACGAGGTGCAGGAGCCAACTGCTTTTCAATGCAGCCAGCCAGCAGGGCCCTTTGCAAGTGATGAGCAGGTGTGTGCTAGGAAAGCTGGGTGTTGGTGCTGGCACCAGCTCAGGCCTGCCACTTACAATTGCCAGCAGTGTGTTGAGGTCGAAGGGCACGGTGATGCCGAACCATGTGGGTGCACCACCGTTGATGGCCTGCGCACAGGAAGGCACACAGAAAAGCACGGACTAAGCAAGTGCATGTTGGAAGGGTCCATTGGCTGTCATCATGCATCCAGTCAGATGCATGTTTGCCATGCTGCCTCGCCAGCACTGCCTGCCCAGGTTGTTCACTGGAAGCAGGCAGGTGGTACCACTGCGCACATGGCCTGCTGCAAGCAAACTCCGCTGCTGGTACGGCTGGCTTGCTTCCACCTGCCGCCACTGCTGCTCATGCAGGGCGGCAATTGGGCAGTCATTCGCACAAACAGTCAAACCTGCCACAATATGCTGGACCCTGCCCTGCTTGGCCACTGCTTGATCAAGTCGCATGCAGGTCAGTCCGACCTGACGACCTGGGCTCTACACAGCCACCAAACCAGCAGCACTGTCCTGCAGGCAGCTGTATTGTGCAGGCCCAAACCGAGTTCAGCTGATACCAGCTGATTCAAGGCTTACTGTTCTGTTGGTTTAACTAGTCAACTGCCATGCTGCAGGAACTCTTTGCAGCGCTGAAAGCCCAGCACCATGCACAGTCCACAGCAGCCCTCCAGAGCTACATCAGCACTACCACCGGCTGAAGCAACCCCTTCCAGCAGCCACCAGGCCCCTCAGTACTCACCCACAGGGGTGCATCATACCAGTTGCCCTGGCCCAGTGCCTCAACGCCCAGGCAGCCAGCAGCGCCCAGCATGGCCCAGCGGCAGTGGATGACCTCGCTCTCTGTGAAGCGCTTCAGGCCAGCCTCGTCCTTGGACAGACCCAGGGGGTCGAAGCCGTAGTTGCTGTTGATGCAAACAAGCAGGCAGGGCAAGTGTGGGCTGCCAGATCTGCTGCTGAGCTGCTGCTGTGCTGCAGGACTGTCTGCTCAGGCCAACCATCAGTGTACAACATCACAGGCTGCAGTACTGCCTTCAGCCATAATAAGAACGGCCAGCAAAGGATTATACGCGAGACTGCCAGCATCACAGCTGTGAGCTGACACTCAACACCTGCCATCTGCAGCAAACTCCCGCTCAAGAGCTCTGCTGCTCCGTCTACTCACCCTGGCAGGTTATCGGGCAGCCATGCGGGGGCCTCAGAGCCTGGGAGCCTGCACACAAACGCCTGTTTGAGCTCCTGCTTACGAATTGAGCCCGTGACTGTCCATCGCTGGCTGCAATTCGAGCCCGGCCTTACCAGTTGCCTGCGCGCATCACCACGCGGCTGCCATTGGTGGCCTTGGCCACACGCTGGCCGGAGAAGGCAGTGGCCCTGCAGGAGGCACCGGTGCGAGCTGCGAGCTGCATCTTGAGATGTGTTTGGAACGGCTGAGGGTGGATCAGCAAGAGATTTGGGCAGCTGATGTGACTTTTGAGCAGCGCGTTCGACTACTGCAGCAGCGTGTGCATCCCTTTGACCAGATCTGACACATGGCCTAAACCGCGGCCTGGGTTTGATGAACTGTCGCAAATCTGCCAAATCAGGGGTTCACAGTGTAGTGAGGCTTACTGTGGGAACATCTTGCGGAGTGCAGCCTGCAGACACTGCCATCAGACGGTGCTCCTGGCCTGGCTGGCATTTCGATGATCGTGCAGAGACTGGTGCAGAGTGGTGCAGCCATCAATGTGAATGAGCCATCATGACAGCTGGCATGAAAACATGTGGATTGCAGACTGCTAGTCAGCTGGAAGTTGCAAAGACATCCAGCTCGCCAAGGACACACAGTACTGCTTTTGTGACAGCCTGTTGTTGCTGCGCTGGTTGTGGCAAGCATGCACAGACACCAACCATCGTCTGATGCATCTGGCACTAGAACATCTATCATGCCAGCTATGGGACGGGTATAACCATCTGTGTGAATCTCCTGTGTGAACATCGCCTTGCAACCCAGCCTGGCAAGCACTTGCCAGGCACAGCTGCCCTGATGGAGCCGAGTACATTGCTAGGCATGGCTGCTGCTGTGCTCAACTTCTTTTTTTCCCCAGCAGTTGCGTGTGTGCTGCCCTTGTCAGCGTTCCATGCCACCCTCAGGGTGCAATCAGGTACCAAACAGGCACGGACGCAGCATGCCAAAGCAGGTTGTGCAGGTTGTCGCAGTATTCCAGGCCATTAGCTGGCCTGCGCCTCTCTTCTACTCGTTCTTCCTTTTGGTCCTGACACGACAGCAGCTGCTTGTGCAGCAGCACAGGTTCACTGTATGAGGGACATAGGATTGGCTTTCAACCAGCACACGGTCTGCTCAGGTTGCACGTCCTGCCGCCATGTGCAATTTTGGGTCAGGCACGCCCTCAAGGCTTCCGCACACAACAGCTCAATAGCCTACTGTGGCGCCAAGCCGCGCTCAACCAGTCGTTCACCGAATGCCTCTGCCAGCATACAAGCTCATGCGCAGTTGGCATTGTTTCACCAGCAGCTGGATTGTGGCAGCCTGAGAAGCACACAGTCTGTACGACAGTTGCGGGCTCTAAGTCCCCTGCACAGTACATGTTTTGAACGCAGACGCACCCATTGCACTAGGTAGCACCCATACCCTGTCGCTTCCATCCTCTGGGTATGCATCACAAACCCAAACATCAAGCCCATGGCAACGCAGCAATAAAGTAACATGATGACCTGCTCCATGCCTGTGCCAGCTCACACACATTCAGATCACTTTTGGCCCAGGACTGGCACTTCCCCAGGGCCAAGCATCAGCCGCTCAACCTCCATGCATGCCATGAAAGGTGTACATGCACCTACCAGCGGTCTTGGCCGCGCATGCGGTGGCAACAGCCTTGCAAGCTGGCTTGTGCTGCTTCCAGGCTGCCACCTGACAGGCCCTGCAGCAGTAGCGGGCCACACGGCACCCAGCACATAAGCGCGCTGTGCCCACCACCAGCTGCTGCTCTGACAGCCCTGCCAGCGACGTGCAGCAGGAACGCTGCAGGCGGTCCCCACTGGCATGTTGCTGAGTGCCAACCCTAGCTGCTGCAGCAGCACAGCGGCACATGCAGCCATGCCTGCTGCTACTGCTTCTGCCTGATTTGATTTTGATTTGATTTTTTTACTGCTTCTGCCTGTGGTGTATCTTGCTACTTGATCACTACTGAAAGTGACTGCTGTCCTGGCGGGTGATATTCATCGCCCTCATACCTGAGCTGAGAGACTTCTGGCCCTATGGGCAGCCTCATGAGCCCATGGCTCGTTTGCTAGTGCCGAGGTTGGGACTTCGTCTCCCATTCCTATATGTGCTGCAACTTGCCTTGCCTGCACTGTCAACTGCAGGAGCTGTTTCACATACCGTGCGCACAGCACGTGCTGCAGCCTGCCAGGCAGTGCTAGCCCCCAGCTGTGCTGAGAACCGCGACCCTGCAGCCATGCAGGCACCTCCTGCAATCCCAGTGCCATGTCTCGCGTTGCTTGCAGGCTGCCTTGCTGTGCTGCCCGCTCAACTTCCCCAGCACCAGCCTCAGGCTGGCTCTGCTGCAGGACTCAGTGCGCACGGTGCGCACAGCATGCAGCGCCCCAGGCTCGTCAGCTACGTCACGGTCACTGCTGCTGGTGCTCGTCACGAGCGGCAATGTGCTGGCCATGCAGCTGAGCATGATGGAGAGCTCAGCTCATGGCCGGTGCGTTTTATCTGTGATAGCCAGTCGGGGTGTTGGTGTGCAAAAGAATGCTGATGACAGCATATGACAACAACATCAGAGTGCAGCACAACGGATACACATGCAGCAGCTTGCTGTGCAGTCTGCTCAGCCGAACCTGGCTTGCTTGCACCAGCTTCATGAAGCTGATCAGCAGGTTGGAAGCCGACAGAGGCTTGATTTGATAGGTTTTTGACTGCACCCTTGCTGTGCGCGAGGATCAAGCATACTACAGAGTTGGTGTGAGTGGGGGTAGTCAATATGAAGTGTGAGTCATGTCCCCCTTTTCAGTTGGCGGTTACCAACCACAGTAATGGTGACAGTGATATCAAGGCACGCAGCTCAGCACCAGATTAAGGTGACAGATACATAAACAAAAGAAAAGCGCAATCCAGCATTCACCATTCACAGCTATACTCAAGTTGTGCAGTCCCGGCATGATCTTCGGAACCGCGGATTGGCGAAATGACGACGTGCATGTTCCGTTTGTGAACTTCAAAATTTAAGTAGCTGATCTGTTATACTCTATCACGACATCTCGTCAAGTTGCGGCCCTGTCCACATGTTGCGACTGTATTGGTTTCTGGGAGTGCTGGTGCTGGCGCGGCAGCAGAGGGGGGAAGCTCTCACGACATGCAAGCTGCACTTTGAGGGGTTTGGAAGCAAGCCAGGACTCAAGACTGCTCATCTGTCTTGCTCTGGGGGCACAATTCAAGCCTCTGCGCACCCTTCACTGCTGGGGCCATTCACCCGTGGGTTTTCAGGAGTTGAGTGGTCTGATGATGGCGACTGTGGCATGTGGAAGAAAGACTGCGTGCTGACTCTGTGTGGCGACAGCTCAGTGCTCTTCTCTTCTGCAGTGGTGCACCAAGTCAATACCTCAACAGTTGCCATGCTGTTGTGTGTTGCTGGCAACAGCAGCGTGGTGTTTGAGGGGGCACAATTTGAAGGAAACACAGCACGCCCAATCAGCACTCTTTCTACGGGCGTGAAACTTCGTATCAAGGGCTCAAAGTTCACCAACAACAGCCTGCAGTGGGTGGCCCATGGTGGTGCATTGCTTGTTGATCTCGGCTCTGCACTCGTGGAGTCGAGCAGCTTCATTGGCAATTCAGTGCTGTACAGAGGAGGTGCTATTGGTGTATTGCATTCAGCACACCTCAAGCTGCTGGCGTCAGTGGTGCAAGGCAATACAGGTGGGTCAAATGGACAGCAGTCGGACTGCTATGGCCATGGGATCAGTAGGTGGAACACACAACATGCATCAAACAATGATGCAGCAGCCGGGCGCTAGCTAACAGCCTGCTGAGCTGGCCTGCACAAGTCTCAAAACATGGAGAAACATGGAGCCTGCTACCTTGAGCCATCGTGCCTCTGTCAGGCTTGCTGGCCAGTGCGGTATCCCTGGCTCATGTTTTCTTCATCGTTCACCTTTGGAGATTAGCAATATAGCATGTGCAATCTTGCAAAGCTTGCAACACACAATGTGCCTGAAGCCGTCAACCTTTCACATTGTGCCCTGACGACATTGCTTGCTGCTGGCTTGCTGCTTGCAGCGAGTGATTCAGGAGGGGGTGTCTGCGTGGACGATGCCCATGTCACCCTGCATAAGTGTTCCTTCATTGGCAACACAGCAGAGTTTGGTGGTGGCAGCATGGCTTTGGGAGCAAGTGAAGGTACGTACACAACCACGCATACAGCATGCATATGCACATTCCCGTCGTCCACACCAATCAGTATCCCCAAGGGGGTGTGAATCAGAAGTGTGCATAGATTTGAACGGGCCAGGCAATGCCAAGAACTTTTGAATACAGCCATGCTCGCCTGTTTTGCCGCATCTTTTTTGCTACTGTAGTGCTTGTGGTCGCGTCCAACTTCACTAGGAACATGGCACGTGAGACGGGAGGCGCACTGTTGATAAGAAGGTCTGCAATTCTCATTCTCACAGACAGCTTGATAGCAGGCAATGCGGCAAAACATGGTGGGGGTTTGTTGGTCATTGCCAACGCCAGTGCACATCTTGACAGGGTTGTGGTTGCAAACAACACGGCTGAGTACTCGGGTGCAGGCATGTCCGAGGGACAGATGGGCGTTGGAATTATCAGAAACTCGCTCTTTCACAACAACACAAGTGGGGGAGACGGTGGTGCCCTTTCCGTCAGTGAGAATGCCTCGTGCTGGATCACCTTTACTGTCATATCCTCAAACACCGCCACTGACTACGGTGGAGGTGTTCATATGGAAGGATCATCACGAGTCAGGTTGGTCACCTCCACTGTGGCAGGCAATCGGGCTCGTTTTGGTGGCGGTGTTTTTGCAACGAATGACAGTCAGCTAGTGGGGCAGGGATTGTTGCTCAAGGACAATATTGCCACTGAAAACGGCGGGGGTGCATATGCAGGGCAAAGCAGCTCCTTCAACCTTGTGGACTCAAAAGTCCTGATGAACAAGGCCACAAGGGGAGGGGGTGTGGTGGTGCTGTCAAATGCAACGTGCGACATCAACAACTGCACACTGGCTGGCAATAGTGCAGACACGGGTGGTGGTGTAAATGTTGCTATTCTCCCTGAAGGCCATGTCCGGCTGCGCCACTGCACCCTGCACAGCAACTTTGCTAGAGTCCATGGAGGTGGCATTTATGCCTTCACCAACCTCAGGACACTGGCGATGCAAGCTGTGTCGTGTAAGTTTTTCAACAACACTGCAGAGGATGAAGGGGGGGCCTTGTGTATCAGTGGCCTTGCAACAGTCACCTTGACTGGTCAAACCCTTGGCACCGGCAATCAAGCTACGAGTGCGGGAGGGTTTGCCCGTGTGGATGCAGGTGGGATGCTGCAGGCCACACGTGGGCACTTTGACAGCAACCGTGCAGGACGTGCTGGCCGTGGTGGGTTCGTGTATGCGTCTGACCAGGCTGCTGTTGTGTTCGACGAGTGTCAAGTTCAGGGCAGCTTGCATCGGGGAGGTGTCGTTGGAGGTGCTATTGGTGTCGATGACAATGCCACACTCAACATGTCATCTTGCACCTTCTCAGGGATGCGTGCTCAACGGGGTGGTTGCATAGCTGCATCTGGCAACTGCTCGATTTATGCAAGGAATTGCACCATCAGCAACTGCACTGCAGAGCTGTATGGGGGTGGGCTGTTTCAGGGTGGTGGCCGCATTGCATGGTTTGACGGCACGTTCAGTGGCGTGCGTGCACAGGCAGGCGCAGCCATCAACACCATGGGTGGTTTCTTGAGCCTGTCTGACACAGTGCTCACGAATGGGACAGCAGTTGCTGGTGGTGGAGCAATTATGGCTCAAGTGACATCCCGTGTAGTCATGAACCGCTGCTCTGTGCGGTATTGCACCTCATTTGCTGAGAGTGGTGGCGCGCTATTGGTGTTGGATAAAGCTCAAGTTCGCCTCACACAATGCAACATCTCAAGGTGCAGCAGTGACAAGTGGGCAGGAGGTGCGCTGGCTGCTCAGCATGATAGCACTGTGCATTTGCACAAGTGCTGCCTTGATCACAACACAGCAAACACGTTTGGAGGTGCACTCGTGCAAACCGACAATGCTGAGGTTGTGCTTGTGCAGTGCAGCATTGTGGACAATTCATGTGCTGCTAGGGGTGGTGGTGTTGGTGCACTTATGAACACCACTGTTCAGCTGCGTGACAGCACCGTATTGAGGAACACTGCTGACCAGGGCGGTGGTGTTTGGCTGGGAGACAATGCCACCATTGACATCATCACCACTAGGATTGAGCTGAACCAGGCTTCGTATGGAGGTGGCATAGTCCTGGACAGCAGCCACTTCTCCATGGCGCAGATCAGACAGTCGGTGTTCAACAACAATGCCAATGTGGGTGTCAATGATGTGTTGGCTATACCCAAAACCTTAGCCAGTGCCAACAACAGCGTGGTGGAGGGTTTTGTCAGCCGGTTGGGTACCAATGCTGGCTTGGTGCATGTTTCCTTGCTTGCCACTGGGCACCAAGGCTTGCCTGCTGAAGGCTTTTCTATCAAAGCAATGCTTGATGGCGTCGAAGTGTCCCAAGTCTTGACTCAGGCTGGAGGGAGAGCCGACCTGCTCGTCAAGCTACGGAAGCCCCCAGGTGCGTGATTTGTCAGCAGCATGCTAGGATGCTCCGTGTACCACACTGCCTGATATGCTAGGAAGCACTACCAAGCTTGTGTGAAGTCCATGATACACGTGCAATCACCGTGTGCTTGCTCGTGACTGTGTCTTTCACATATCAGCAGGTACATACGAGTTGCAGTTCAACATCCTTGGTAATACTGAGCCTGTTACCACCAGTGTGGCAGTGCACGTGGTGCGCTGTGGTGTTGGAGAAGTGACAGCAGCCACAGGTGACGCATGCCAGACATGCGAAAGGGGTCACTACTCATTTGACCCCCGTAACAACACATGCGACTGGTGTGTGGCCAATGCGGAGTGTCCTGGTGGTGCCGAAGTTCTTCCATTACCGGGCTACTGGCGCTCATCCCCCCGCAGCACCCAGATGCACCTGTGAGCCGCATTTGAACGAGTACTGCCGCTCACGGAGAGGCAGTACCTCTGTAGGTGGTCGAGGTTAGGTGCTCTCAGTTACTAAAGTGACCGTTATCTCAGCCTAGGCTAGACCAGTGCATTCCAGGTTGTAGTGCTGATTTTCAAACAAGCTACAATCCATCTGACACACTTTGTGGGGGTGTGCGCTTCTGGCCTTCTTGCAGGTGTTTCAATCCAGAAGCATGTCCTGGCGCATCCAATGCATCAAGGCAACAGGGTGATGGGCACGCAGGCGACTTCAAGACCAGCCAGTGCAGCATCGGGTATATGGGCAACCTTTGCGCAATGTGCGACATGCAGCGTGGCTATGGCACAGTCAAACCTTTCACCTGCAAGCCTTGCCTTCTGCCCGCGGCGACGATTGCCCTATACACAGTTGCGGCGCTGTTGATGCTGGTAGCTGTTCGTGTGCTGAGCGCTTTAGCTCTTGCTGACTCAGGGCCTCTGACCCCAAGTCAAACAGCAAAGCCTATTGACTTCATCAAACCCATTGTGCTGTATGCGCAGTATCTTTTCATCATCACCAGCGCTAATGGCATCCCTTGGCCGGCCCCTATCACCGTGGTTGTGCAGGCGCTGAGTTTCTTCTGGTCAAGTGCCTCGGCGAACAGTCTTGGCTTGGACTGTGTGCTGCCTCGCTATGCTGCACTGCCTGTGGCAATACAGAAAACACTGTTCAGCCTGCTGATGCCCGTCGGCATTCTGTGCGTGCTGCTGCTTGTCGACATGGTGTGGTCGTATTGCCGATTGCGCCGTACATCGCGGACGCGGCGTGTATCGCGCACGCATGGGCAGGTCACCACGCGTGACAGGTTTGTCAGCCTGATTGTGTGCATATCGTTCTTGTTCCTGCCCACCTGGCTGCATGCGACGTTCGCGCTGTTTACGTGTGTCACGCTTGACGTTGCGGCATCGTTCCCGTACCAGGCTGAGGCAGTTGGCTCTTTCTTTGCTTCCGATATGAGCGAGCAGTGCTACATGCCTGGGGGCTACCACCGTGCTTGGGCTCTCGGCCTTGGGGTGCCACTGCTGCTGCTGTTCTGCCTCGTTGTTCCTTTGGGATTGTTCGTGTTTCTGAAGCTGAGCCAGCGGCGTATGAGGCTGGAAGACGATGACTTCAGGAAGCACTTTGGCTTCCTGTACCGGACATGGCGTCAGGATGTGTGCTGGTGGGAGGCTGTGTCAGTCTGCCAGACCATCTGTCTTGTGCTCATCAGTTCTTTTGGCCATGTCCTAGGTGTGTACTATCAGACTCTGGCAATCACAGCTGCTTTGAGCATTGTCTGTATCTTGCTGTTGCTGGTGCGGCCGCACCAAAGCCCAGCTGCTGGTGCGGTCACACTGTTCAGTGTGTGGGTGCTCATGGCCACTTCTTACTCCGCCCTCACGTTCCTGCCCTACCGCAACGCCACCCCTGCATACGGCTACACAATGGCCATGGGTGTGTTTGTGCTGGTCATCAATGTCGCCTTTGTGCTGTCCACCATATGGCAGCTGCTGCGGCTGCTGCAGTGCGGCATAGCCAGGCGTTTTCTGGGCTGTTGCTGTGGCACTTGCTGGCCCTGTTGTAGCATGCCGACAGGGCCATGTTGGGAGTCGCGGCGGAGTGCTCACTCCTTGTTTGGTGTGTTACGTGGGAGCGTTAGTGCAGCAGGATTGGGTGCTGTTGCAGGGAACTGCTGCAGCTTCGGGCAGACACTACCACCCATTGACAGCATCAAGGCCATTGAAGAGGCCCAAGCGAAGCCGCACATCGGACAGCAACAGCAGCCACCGCCGCTCCAGGACCCAAGCAGTCCCTGCGAGGAGTGTTGATAGTATTGTGCATGCGTGTTGGCCCTGTGCACTTGGTCTGCTGCACTACCCAACCGCGCGTGGTTAGCAGTGCTACGGCCTAGCTAGGGACGAGCTGCCCAACAGCAGGGAGTGCAAGTGCTGCATCGTGCGGCACATCTGTTGACGTTGTTGTGTTTGGTGTGCATTGTAGTAAGATCGCAGAGGCTGAAGCAGCCGTGTCTGTCAACGAAAAGAAGTGGTTAGTGATGCATATGCAGCTGAAGCTAGATGAACTTCGGGGCCCCCCAACCCTTGGCTCACTGTGACATGAAGGTGCCTGGCCAGTTGCTGCCCTGTGTTTGTGTTTGTTTTGGGGTGCAGTCCTATATGTCTTGCTGACATTGAGTGTCATCACACTCTAGAGCTGGCACAGTTGCTGCCCTGTGTTTGTGTTTGTTTTGGGGTGCAGTCCTATATGTCTTGCTGACATTGAGTGTCATCACACTCTAGAGCTGGCACAGTTGTAATAAGATCGCAGAGGCTGAAGCTGCCGTGAGTGTCATCACACTCTAGAGCTGTGTTGTAATAAGATCGCAGAGGCTGAAGCTGCCGTGTCTGTCAACGAAAAGAAGTAGTAAGTGATGCATATGCATGTGCAGCTGAAGCTAGACGAGCTTCGGGGCCCCTAGAGCTGGCACAGTGCTGAGGTCTGGGCTAGTTTGTGACGTGGGTGTAGGTATGTTGAGGGACTGACTCTTCATGCTGTCAGTGACAGACGGTTGCATGCCGTCTGCCAGGGAAGGTGTAGCATGTAGCAAATCATGCGCGACACCCTCGCTCTGCAGTTGGCGCAGTGATGAGCAGGCTGCCACTATGAGTAATCCAAGACAGTAAAATGTGACGACGACCACTATTACACCCGTTCACCGGTTCACCCGCTCTGCAAACCGCACAAGGGCTGCTAGGGTTGGCAAACCTGCCTGACTGGCGTCAAAAAGACACCGACCAGGCACAAGTCATACACAGGACTGCTGAATCAACAGCCCACACAAAGGGTGGATGTTCAACACGCCTCACCATCAACAACCCAGCTGCCATAATGTGCACAGCATGCTGAGAGCTCAGCATTTGTGTGATGTGTCGCAACCTGCCAACAGCCAGGCCATGCACTCAAACCACCCAACAAGCCAAACAAAACCACCTCGTACGGGGAAAAAATGGCCAGCGTACAGGCAGCACTGGTCAGAGGCTGTTCTGATCAGCCTCCCTGCCCTAGCAAGGAGCGCCAGCCCAATGCAGCCTTCTGAACCTGGCAGTCAATCGCCAGCAGCCCAACAATCAACAGCCACAACCACACACAAATACCACAGCCGTGTTCGCAACAGACAGCGATACACCAGAACAGCACACCACAGCCCAGGGGCGCAACCCACCAACACCTCATCACAACTCACTTCTTGCTTGCAGCAACCCCGTTCTCAGAGGCAGTCTTGGGAGCAGCAGTGGACGCACCTTTCTCAGCGCCGTTCTGCAATTTCCCGCCAGCCACACCATTCGCAGGAGCAGCATCAACAACAGTCAAGCTTGGCAGGCTAGATGTAGAGCTACTGGCACTACTGCTGCTCTTGGTGCTGTTATCGTCATCGCTGCCGCTGTTGCTGCTGCGCGAGCTTCCGCCGTTGCCGTTGCTGGCAGGTGCTGGGATGGCAGCCTCTGGTGGGTACTCGGGCAGGAGGCTCTTGCGCGCAATAGCATGCAGGCGGCCGAAGAGCTGCTTCTTCACGACATCGAATGCCTGCTCCAACCTCTCCAGCTCGTCTGCAGGAGAAACACGCGCACACATACGTAAGTTGGCCCACATGATCCCTGTCAGAATAAACACAAACGTTGCGGTCCCAGACGGTCCGCAAAAGGCATTCGTGAACAGTTTTGCGCAGTGCAGAGACACACAGGACACACACACATGCAAGACTGCTGCAGGACGCTGCACCCTGCAGCGCACAGCCATTTTCCTTTTCCTGTCCAGGCACAACTAGACTCAATTTGCAAACACTATGGCCCCCAAAGCAGCCTCGCACCTGTTGCGTTTTGGTTGTACAGAAATAGTCCGTAGTACAGGTCAAAGCTGTCGTGTGTGGTGTTGGCCACCAGCTGCAACAGGGCCTCAAAACCCTTGGTGTTGATCTCAGTGCTCTGCAGCTGCATGGCACCCAGCATGCGCCCCACTGTGTGTGTCACAAACTGCGTGCTGGCCGCCTGCCTGTCATGCTCCTCACACGTCATGTCAACCATCCTGCAGGGCAGCACGGGGCAGAGAGGCCGGGATGCACTTACACGTGACGGCAGCACATCACGGTAGCACATGACGATAACGCAGTGCAGTCACATATGTGCCCAAGAAGCAACGTGCACGCCCGGGCAGCTGACACAATGGCATCCGTTTTTGCCAGGACTCCACCCGGCGAGGTAGGGCAGGGCAGGGCATCCCAAAGTACGACGACGTACACCCGCTTCACACCCTAGCGGCGCATGCCTCATGCCCTGCCCTCCCCACCCAGCCCCCTCGTCTCACCTGCACCCCTGCTGCCTGAAGACATTGAAGATTTGGTGGGTGCAGAGCATAGCAAAGCACGATGACCATCCCAATCACACCCTAGCACTGCACCCCATTGCGCCTGCCTCTCACCTGCAGCCCTGCTGCCTGAAGAAGCGCAGGGATTGGTGGGTTCAAGGCATTGCAAGACACAATCAATACCCCCCATTCACCCCCTAGCACTGCACCCCTTCCCTCCCATTATCCCATTGTGCCCCACCCTCCCATCTTTCCCCACCTGCAGCCCTGCTGCCTGAAGAAGTTGAGGAAGAGCTCCAGGCGTTGCTGCCGCTTGGGGTCACTGCCCACACGCACAGGGTCGTACTGGAAGTTCAGCCCAGACCAGGAGCCCTTGCCGGAGTCGGGTCCAAACATGGGGTGGGTGCACAGGATATCCAACTCAGGGGGCAGCATGGACAACAGCAGCTGCTTGGGGAACACCTGCGCAGGCACAAGCAGGGCGTGGCGGTTGGGATGATTGGTGGTGAGCATGTGGTGGTGTCGAGGTTCTATTGCTGTGAAACAACAGCAGCTGCTTGGGGAACACCTGGAGAAGGAGTGACAGTTTGCCGCAGCAAGTGTTACAGGTGAGTAGTTTGACCGACAAGTCAATGCAGACCATGTGGGCTGATGGGAATGGTGGGGTGCTGGGGCTTCATATAAAGGGACCGTATATGTGTGCCACCTCATGAGCGCTATGGAGTGCTGAGCTCTGTCGGACCTGAGCCATGCAACACTTCTTGCACCAACAGCAGAACCAAGGCCATAGCAAAGGCGGATCATGTTGCGCTGCCCACCAGTTCTCAACATTGCTGTCCCTAGCGCTGGTTGGCTGTTGGGGTGTGCAGGCCTGTCCCAATCCATACACACAGCAGCACTATCAGTATACCAACAGTGACCAGGCCCCTTACCTTGACTGACAGCACATCCACCACCAATGTGCTGCGCTTGAGTCGTGCCAGTGGCAGTGAGCGCAGCACAGGAGGGGCACCCAGCTATCCTGCCGACAATCAGGTGCACAACTACACTGCAACCACCACCCGGCATGCCAAGCATATGCCCAACCACCCGCATACCCAAAAACACAGGGTGCACCACAGCATAAGGCAATGCTCCCTGCCTCCCACCTTCAACCCCTCCTTCCCTGTTACCTTGACTGACAGCACATCCACGACTAGAGTGCTGCGCTTGAGTCGTGCCAGTGGCAGTGAGCGCAGCACAGGCTCAGTGCTGAGGATGCTGGTGGCCAGGATGACAACATCAGGGTGCTCCTCACAAAAGTCATTAGAGTCCTCGTAGAACTCTGCACCTATCTCTGCTGCCTGCTGGTAGTAGGGGGTGCGGCTGGTGGCAAGGACCCTGCAGGGTGAGGTGGTGTGCAGAGCGCAGATATGATCCAAGTGTTGTGGTCGAGACTTGGATGCACACATGCTTGCATTGTAGCCCCTCTTCAAGTGCTGACACCAGAGCCTGTTGGGGGATGGTTAGTAGGGGGTGCGGCTGGTGGCAAGGACCCTGCACAGCAAGGCGGTGCAAGGCGCAGTTAGGCCACCGATGACTGGCACCCAGTAGCCTGCTAGTAGATGCCGATGCAACCCACACCTCCACCTACCAACCCTTGATGGACCTGACCCTCCCGCCCCGACCCACCCACCGACCAACCAACCCTCCCTCACACCACACCCCCACCTGTGTCACCCTCTCAAGCCGTGATACACGGGAGAGCTTTGCGTGTGCTCAGAGTGGCAGTCACAGATGCAGTCCCAGTCAGCACACCCACCTGTGTCCCACCTCAATCATGCGCCGCGCCAGGAACTGCCCAAATGTGCCAAACCCCACGATCCCAATCTTCAGCTGCTTGTCCTTTGACAGTTTGTTCTGCATCCTGTGCTCGAAGTCAAACGGCTGGGCTGCGTCAAGGGCACACACTTTCACAGTGGAACCTGCAGGAAGGTCAAGAAAGGGTGACAGACACCAGCAGACAGCAGCAACAGACATACCAAGGGTGAGCGGGAAATATCGAACAGGCTTCGCTGCTGCGAGGGCTGAAACAAAGAAGGATATGCTTGGCAAGATGTTGCAGGTGGTGCACTGCCCTGAAGCTCCTGCACGGGTCTAACCACCCCCAACCACCTCCAACCACCTCCAACCGACTGATGCTGCCGAGGCAAAACAGGACGGATGCTCATCATATCCCACAGGCAGCTTTACCACACACAAGCTCGTCATGTAAACGCTTACACACATCTAGGAAGGGATGCAAACAAGCACCTCGCTGCTGTGCAATGCTGTCAGGCAGGATGCAGACGAGGAGCACCCTGACAACCTTGACAAGTACAGGTTGCTGGTGCCACTCAGGCACAATGGGTACATAGCTTACCTCTGCTGAAACTTCCTTTGCGCCTGCTGCACACAATGGGTAGTGCTTTGCAGCTCCTGCCTGCTTGCTGTGCTGCTGCACTGACCCGCAAGGGAGCAGCTGCTGACACAAGGGGGTTGGAGACCTGACGGCGCCCTGAACTAGCGGGCTGGCGGAGTCCCCGCACACCCAGCATTCACACTAAACGCCAGGACGATGCCAGCAGGCAGTATGCGATTACAGAGGATTAGTGCCGCGCCGAGTGCAGAGGATGTTGCAATGCAACGTTGAAGCCCAGATTCACTTTGAGTTATTGCATTTAGGTGCCTTCAGGAAAACGGAAGTGAGCACGTGAGCGGATGCGGACCTTGAGCGAGTTACAGTTGCACGGCAGGATTGGTAATAACCAATATCTGACGGATGATCGTGAATAGAGCCCTCAAGAACGTATACATGCGAGCACGTCTAGGTTTTTCCTGATGTCCGATCTGCGAGAGACTTGTCACACTTTCTAGCCTGTGCTACTGCTGGCTCTTGATGTTGGTGTTTCAAGAGTCCCCTAGCCACAGGGTGCATCAAGGCTCTGTGGTGCGCCATGGTAAGGTTGTGGTAGAAGTACCTGGATTATCAGCACATGGCATAGCCAATGGGCACCTGTTGCAAGTGACACTCTGCTGTTTGATGCAGGCAAACCACACGCAGCCAGGTCAGCAGTCAGGTGCCGTGTCTGGCCCTTCAGCAGCAATAAGAGCGAACAGCAGCAGAAGCAGCCAATAAACCCTCAGCAACAGGCACCTACACCCCCACCACCACAAACTGTACACACAAACAACCCCAGCACCCCTCCCCAACAGCCACAGGATGATCCTGAGTTGCTCAGGACCAGCCCGAAATGGCGCTGGATGGACAGCGGAGTAGCTCAGCAACCCCAGCAGCAGCAGCAGCAGCAGCAGCAGCAGCAGCAGCAGTCCGTGAGGCCACCCCGCCAGCCTCAGCAGCAGCAGAAGCAGAAGCAGCGGGAGCAGCTGTCGCCGCAGCAGCAGGCGGCTCTGCGGGATATGATCATGGATGCAACTGTCAACCCAAAGTGGCGCTGGCCGTCCTTTGGTAACAGCAGCATCAGCAGCAGCAGCAGCAACAGCTCCACACAGCAGCAGCAGCAGCAGCAGTGGAGGGGTGACGAGGATGGGTGGGGTGCCCCACCCCCTCCACCCCCACCCCCCACCAACTCCTGGCCCCCATTCATGCAGCAGCCGCAGCAGCAACAGCCTCGGCAGCAGCAGCAGCAGCAGCAGCAGCAGTGGGGGCCAGGGCAGGGAGGCACTGCCTTCAGAGGTGGCCCAGCCAGCAGCAGCAGCAGCAGCAGCAGCAGCAGCAGTAGGCAAGCAGGGGGGTTCCCTCCCCCGCCCCCTCCCCCACCCCCAGGGGGGTACTACCAGCCAGGCTTTACAGACACGCAGGAAGCTGGACAGGGCGGCAGGTGGCAGCAGCAGCAGCAGAAGCGCAGGAAGGCTTGGTGGCCGTTTGGTGGTGATGGCTTGAGTGACGAGGATGAAGAGTACAGGTATGTGCCATTGCAACAGAGGTAAAATGCGCCTAGCAGCACCCCGGCTGGCCTTTTCCGGTCCTGATGGGCAGCGCAGTGACAGTGATGTGTATCGACACTCTGCAGCACTGAGCATGTACAGCACAGAGGGAGAAAGTATCAGCGACCCAGGCAGCAGGCGCACTGTGAAGGTGTGTGTTGTTGAAAATATTCCAGACCACTGGTTGGTTTGGGTTACTTCATTGAGGCTCATCAGGCCTATGTTCTGCAATAGCACGCAGCACGCAAGTACAGGACTGGCATGCAATGGGTAACAGGTGCTGTGGCTGCCCCCTCCCCCCCCCCTCTTGCCGCCTTCCCCTCCCCCTCCCCCTCCCCCTCCCCGCCTCCCCGGCCCTCTCACCAACCCAACTCAGCTCTTGCTGTCTGGGAGCTGGGAGTGGTTAGGGTACGCATTTCCTATGGCATGCTTGAGGTGTTGCCGCTGTCACGTTCCTTCATGCCTTACCATACCCACTGTTACCTCGCCCCTCTCCGCCCCTGTGTTTATTGCCCCAGGGATCAGCTGGAGGCTCTGGGTGTTGACCTGGTGGGCAGCAAGGGCAGGCAGCAGCAGCAGCAGCAGCAGCAGCAGCCACCGCGCAGGGGTGACTCAGACGAGGTGGACTTTGACAGGATGGATGACAGACAGGTGCGATATTCGTCATACCGTTCAATCAAATCAAGTCAGTAATCATGCTCCCTGCTTTCTTGGTATGTTTTTGACTGTAGCAGTGTTCTCACCCTGCAGCACAGACCATGCCCAAATCAGTGTTTGGAGCAGCGCAGTTGGCTGGGGAGGACCAAGTGGTAGCCATGCTTTCGTGCTGTTGCTGCCGCAGTGAGTGGGGCTTTGTATGTCAACAGGCGCTGTGTGTGTTCTGACCCTGCTGCTGTTGTGCTGATATTACAACCTTACTTGCATCCCCAATCATGCATGACTCCCAGTAATGCATGCAGTGCTGCTGCTGGGTGCTGCATCTGTCTCCATCCTCAACAAATTTTTGCGGCTGCTGCTGCTGCTGCAGATCGCTGCCTACATGAACAGCATGCGTCAGAGCCGGCTGGAGCGTGTAGCCAACAGGCAGGATGACGAGATTGTCAGCATTGTGGGACTCTACCTGGCAGTCACACTCGGCGTCCTCTTTTTTGCTGTGCTGGCAAACTTGGCTGGCAGGTTGCCAGCCTAAGGTGTTGCGGACACTGCAGGAGAAGCTTGTTTTGTGTGTAAAGCACCCCCCCCCCTTGCGGCTGGTTGGTCTGTTTTGAGGGTTGGGCGACTTGGTGCTGTCTGGGTGGTGGTGGCATTGTGGGGCTATTTATACCTGGCAGTCACACTCGGCATCCTCTCTTCGCGGTGCTGGCAAACTTGGCTGGCATGCTGACAGCCTAAGGTGCTGTGGACACTGCAGTGAGGACTAAGTGCGTGTCACAGTGGCTTTTTTGGTGTGGGGACACACATCTGTGAAGCACCCCTTCAGGGCGTGTTGGCTTTTCGGGGTTTTTTGGGGAGCTGGTGCTGTCTGGGATGGCACCCCGGGTCTTAACCTTGCAGAAACCCTGGGCATTCTCTCACTGCCGCAGTGCTGGCAAACTTGGCTGGCGGGCTGCCAGCTTAGGTTGGTTGCTGCGGACACTGCAGTGGGGCTCGCCGTCTGATCCTGGTATGGGTATGTTGTGTGTGTACACAGCACCCTCAGTGGCTGGTCAACTTGATTTGAAGGCTGGGGACTTGATGCTGTGGACACTGCATTGTGCGCTTTACAGGGTCAGCGGCACCTTGAGACTGTGTGGCTGTCACTCTCCGCATTATTTGGCTGGCTGTGTTGGCCAGTTTGGCCTAACTTGCTGCCAGCCGAGGGTCCTGTTCATGCCCGGGCAAGCTGGGTGGTGTGAAGCTGGAGAGAGGAGGGTGCAAGACTGGTTGCGCCTTGCGGTGTATATCAACATCAGCAGCAATTGCTGACCAAAGGCCCGTTCAAACTGTTTTGTGTGCTCGTTGCAGCTTGCAGGCGGTGTGTAGCAACAGCAGCAGTATCGCCAGGTGCAGATTGCTTCTTTGGGCCTTGAATGCTGTGTAGGCGCCTTTTGACGGTTGAACAGCCTTGATAGCTGCCATGTTATCTTTTTGTGTTGTGTAAGTTTACCTCTGCTGTGTGCTTTGCTGAAACAGCCAGCAGTCAGGGCTCTGGTGGTTGCTGGTTAAAGCTGCGCGGCGCACACGAAACAATAGCAACCAGGGCCGCAGACAAACCACACTTGAATACCCAAGAGGGCCTCACAAAGGCCAAGTCAAAACAACCTGATTTCCACAGGCCAAAATGCATCAGTGATGAGGTGCATCCACATCTGCCAAGCATGCAGTGCAGTGCAGTGCAGCACAACATATGCTACAGGGCTATCGCACACTGAATCTCGCAACATGCGCAACCCGCATAGGTGTGCTGAGCTGCACATGGTCATGCATGTATGCAAGTGCGTGCCTTCATTTAGCAGTCTCCTGAAGGTTCACACAATCCACAAACGTGTCAACGTTGCACATATCAGCCACAGCAGCATGGACATGCATCCAGGATCTGCCTGCATTGCGCATTCTTGTGCGCACCACCTTTTGGCAAAACCCTCCTTGACAAACATGTCACAGCCTGCAGGCACTGGCATTGCGTAGTCCCATGAGACCCCAGCATGAACAGCTGCATCTGAAACCAGCCATCCCCAAAATATCACTGGTCCAGGGCTGTGGCACCTGAAAGCCAAGCCTTGGCTGGCAGCTGCAGAGCCTGACTGCTGTGCGTTTACAATCAAGGGAGAGAGGGAGAGCAGCGCCCATGTGTGCAGCACAACAAGCCATGCCATGTGTGCAGGTGGTGCTTCCCGGCAGCCAACAACGCCCGTCACAAGAGGCACGGGCCGCAGCATGTAGCTAGCTAGTGTAGCGGTCTGAATTGTTACCATATATTTCCTTGCCATTGCTTCACTTGCAAAACACCACACGTCACATGTCTCAGTGAGTGCTGTAGTCACAGGAACCGAGTATCCTTGCTGTGATGACCTCATCGACATCCACTGTAACCAACACACTGACACACGCGTCATGCAGGCTGTCTAACTGCTACTATTTCTTTCTTCCACTTTTCATGACACTCCGATACTGTATAGTGTCCCTGTCATCACTCACGTGACACCCTGACACAATACAGTGTCCATTCACCACACAGGCTGACCACTACATTCTCACTGCAGTCTCACACATCTCTACACACGTCAATCCCCAAGTACTGGACCAACGCTCAGCCTGCTCGACAACTGCGTGGCTACGCCTCCTACCCCCCCCCCCCCCCAGAGCGGGAAGAGCGGAAGGACAGTACCCGCCTCGAATCCACCTGACTGCACCACTGCGGACAAAAAAGGAAGGAAGGAAGAACCCCACACAAACAACCCCACCAGCCACACACACCGCGTACCCACCCTGCCGACCAAACCCCACAAGCATCTGCAAAGGCCACATGGGTTCCCAGAACACGGTACACCACACAAAGTGGGCAATGCAGACGAGCACAAGCCAACACAGGTCAAATGCAGAAAACCACGGAAGGGGAGAAAAGGAATCACCACAGAAAAGTGCACCAGTGTGCTCGAAAGCCCAGACAGCACAGAACCGAGCAGAAAAGAACAGAACAGGACAAACCAGAACCCACGACTGCGAGGGGAATCCTTGTGACCCTCAGACAAGTTGAGAACTGGGAAAGGCGACATCCCTGTGAACACGCTAGATAGGCAGACATCAGGGGAACCACGCTCAACCCTGGAACAAGCAGAGAAGAGGATGGGAATGTAGCGCATGGTGCATGCCCGTCCAGACACAAGCAAGCAAACATCACAGGACAGGAAGATCAAACCACACTGAAACAAGGCGCAGCCAGGGCACCAAGGTCCACACAGTATCAAGCGAACGGCACAGCCGATAAGGGACCTTGGCCTGAACATACGCACAGCACACCAGCACAAATGAAAAGTGAACAAAGCACGCACGAAGAGGTTCTACTGAACCTGCCGCTAACATAAGTTGGGCACCTACGTCCAGCCAGCACCTACAAACGTGTCATGTCAGACCAAAAGCAAAGCACAGCACCTAAAAGCAAGACACAGCCCAGCTGGGAGGGGTCAAGTCTGCACCTGTGGTGGTAACAACAAAAACCCTGAGACAGACAACATCAAGTGCAAAACCATCAGTAACTCCGGACACTAGTGTGACACTAGTGTGCCAGTAGGCACGACGCAGGAGGCGGTGGCGATTCTGCAGGAGAGTCGCTCACGTTCAGCCTGAACACACAACATACGCACTGCCAAACCAACACAGCTGCTGCCCCAACGTGTCAGCTACTAGCTCATGTAGACCCTCAAGCTCCTGCTGCAGCCTTTCTTCGAGTCGCTGCAGCAGTCGCAGTTGCTGCAGCAGCTGATAGGATGCACTGCATGTTCCTGTTCCTCAGTAGTTGCTGGGCCAGCACCGCACCACACCACAGTCTGTTGCTGCTGTGCTGTTGGCCTCCTCACTCCCATGCGGCATGGCGGCCAGTGCTGCTGGCATGAAGCACTGCGTGCAGTACAAGCCAGCGGCATGTCGCCACACACCACTGCAGGGCAGAGCACAAGGAAGCGTGTCAATCGCTTTGGTGGGACACGACATGCTAACACTGTTACGGTATCGTCAGCCGCCACTGCCATGCAGGACCGCCATCCTCGCTCCCCACCCTAGCCTGGCCGCCACTTGCCGCAACTTGAAGTGCCTGCCTGCCCCACTGTGGATGTTGACTCACCATCATCCCGCCAGCGCTGTAGCCGCCTGCTGTGCCACCTGTGTGCTACCATGGTCGCTTATATGCTGCAGCAGCTGGCGCCACACAGGCTCAGCACCAGGACCCTGTCAAGCAGCGACAAGCAACAACGTGAAACAACTTGGGGGAACCAACTTCAGTGACTCGACAGGTGTTTGTGGAATGGGCCCTGCATGCACCCGCATCCAACCAACAGGCGCGCCGAATGGCAGGAAAAACACCCCAGCGCAGGCCGCTGCTGCCATAGTGGATGATGACTAGGGTGTGCCGACCTTCCGGGAAGCAGCAACTACAGTCATGACGCTGTCACCTCATCATTGTCCTGTCACAGACATGACAGGCAGCAAGGACACAGCCAGTCAGGAGACTTACTAGTTCAGCAGTGGTTGTGCTGCTCAGGCCACCATCAGGGCAACAGATCTTCAGCTCCGTCAGCTCGCTCAGCTGCTTCAGCTGTGTCAGCTGGGGCACCAACCCCTCTGCCATATCCAGGAAATACAGGTGCAACCCCCTCAGCCCTGTCAGCTGACACAAAGCCTGCAGACACGCAGCTGTCCAAGAACCCTTGACACCCAAGCACAAGGTGTGCAGCCCGCTCAGCCCCTGCAGGGGGGCCAGCAGCTCTGCACTGCACTTCAGCATCCGCATGTCCAGAACCTGCAAGCCAGGACAACAGCTGAGCAAGCAGCTGCCATCAGGAGCAGCTGCAAAAGCTTGACATCCGAGATGTCCAAGCTGCGAAGGTGCAGCAGCCGGCTGCCTGCAGGGAACAGATGCTGCCACACATCTGCTGGCAGTGTGTTGCGTGCTATGCTGAGGTGCTGCAGCTTGCTGCTAGCTGTCAGGGCTGAATATGCTACTGCAAGCTGCTCGGCCCCCTCAAAACGTTGACTCAAGTGCTGCAAGCTGTACTTCAAACTCAGGTGTGTCAGCTGCTGCAGGTACAGCAGGTTTGACAGCAGCTGCACCTCCCCGGCTGCATAGCTATGTCCACAAATGATGGAGCAGTCGGTCAGATCAAGCCGCTGCAGGTGGGTTTTGCTGGCCAGGGCACCTGACGCTGATGCTGCATGCAGCGCGTGCAAGCCGCCAGGAAGGGGCAGCAGGGCCAGGGTGGCGTCATCAGGACCATCCAGCCGGAGCCGCATGTTACCAAGCTCAAGGCAAGTGAGCTGCTGCAGCCGCTGCAACTCTGCGGTAGGGAACTGCACACGCTGTGGCCCAGATTTGATCAGCCTGAGGGTCAGGCACTCCAGGCCAGCAGGCAGCAGCGACAGGGCTGCTGCTAGCGCCTCATCTGGCATATGGTCGTCCAATCTGCAGGACACGAGCTGCAGCTGCGTGAGGGTCGTGAAGCAGCCCCATGCCGGCACCTTTGAGAAGATGTTGCGTGGCTGCAGCTGCAAACGGAAGCCCTTCAGCTCCAAGCTGCTGAGCTTTTGGCTGGGTGGCGAGTGCCGGAGTCTGGGCGCCGTGGTGCTGAACTGGTGACGCATGTCATACTGGTTGTCTGCCGCCGCTGTCACCAATGATAAGCTGTCCAAATGCTCAGCATGGCAGCCCCAAAACAGCAGCATGCTGTCGACTGGGTGCTGCAGGTTCAATTTTGCTGTGATGCTGCGAGGCTGGGCCAGTGCGGCTGCTTTGTGCAGTTTGCTGTGCGCCTGAGCTGCATTCAAGAAGCTGCGTACATCACTTTCTGCACAACGCTCCAGCACAAACACCAGGCAGTTTGGCTCCAGCTCCAGCAGCAAGGAGTCATGCGGCCTGATCACCCTGTGGAGTAGCAGAGTCAAAAACAAGCAATCGGCTTTGTATATGGCAGTGGCTCCGGTGTTGCACACTGCCATCGTGGTAACGCAGAGTCTGGTGAACCTGTGAGCCCCTGACCAGCACCGCACAAGCGGTGTAGATGAAACCCAACACAGCCAAGAAGCTGACACGCTTTGCATCATGCAGGACATTCAACAATAGTTGCAGCACGCAGATGACACGCAGATGATGATGTCAGCACACCCAGACATTGAGCATAGCATCAGCAACAGCACTGCTTGCAAGTGTTTTGAGCGTTTCTTTGTCTGCTGTGGCCTAGCTTGCTGCTGTAAGGGCACGCTTACCTTTGCTGTTGAAGCGGAGCTTCGTGGGGTGAGAACATCTGCGAGCCTGGTGTGGTCGAAACCCTGCCCATGAGTGCTGCTGGACCCTCGCTCGTCAGCCTGTGAGAACAGGTACAACGTACAGCTATGAAGCATTATTAAAACCCCAGCTAGACAGGTGGTCTCCTGCAGGGCGAAGCTCCATGTGCAGTTGAGAACTGCAGCATTCCTCTTTTCTACAGCAGCAGCAGCTGTGGGCAGATGCTGCAAACGAGCTGCGGCTGCCGATCATGCGTATTTTGATCACTTACCATTGCTGGTAGAGCTGTGGTGAACACAGGGGAGTGCTCCAAACGGCACCCATGGCACTGTCGAAAACTGGGCGGTTGTTTCTCCTGTGTGGAAGTTGCCAGTACTAAACGTGTATCAAGGTGGCTACAAGAAATCCTGATAGACAGGGCACACGTGGCGAGGCCGGTGCGTTGCTGTGCACTGCTCAGCCCTTTTCAGTGCTGGTTTGACTGCAGTTATGTCATTGGTGTGAGAACATAATCATGAGTCACATATCATGGCTGAACTTTGCGGCTGATGAAAATTTACGGCTGTCCCAGCACGGCATCAACTTGAGGCTGGGCATCCACATCACCTTCCGCCCCTGCAGCTGTCCCTCAGGTCAGTGATGGTCAACTCCGCGGCATCATCGCCAACGTGTACAGGTTGCCAGTACATTCAGTATGTGACATACACCGACCTCACCCAGAGCACCCTAGTCACTGCACACTTCAGGTAGCACCAGATATGTTGACAGGTAGCTGTCTGCCTGCACCGTGCAGGACTCCTGCACAATCCTGCAACATGAGCAGCAGCAGCAAACAGCAGCCAACATGCGTAACCGATGCACTGGTGCATTGAGCTCCATTGCAATCTGTGCTTGACCAGTTCTGCTTCTTTGTCAACCTGGCATGCGCATGAAGCTGTGATAACTAGCAGCAGTGCAAATACGGCGCTGGAGGACCCTATGGCAAAGCACATGGTGAGCCGGGCTGGCATTGTCACAGCGATCACTTGTTGTGTCATTGCCGCCGCTGTTTTGAGTGTCCAAAGTCTTACCTGTGCGCCATCCGCCACATGTACACATGGCTTTACGAGATAGCCCCCATAGAGACAGACGCACCTGCATTTGTGCTCATCGCAGCTGTTCCACAAGTTGCGCCAAGCTTCAGTGGTCCTTCACTGGCAGCCAGTTGGCACATCGCAGGGCCCTCTCATGCGTGTATTCTGTGGGCACACACACGCCGCCACCTGGTGAGCCGTATGCACGAGCAGCCCTGTCAAGCCCCCAACAATGCTGAGAGTGCTGTGGGCCAAGCTGCGCAGACGGCTGGTGCTGTTACAGGCGACCGGGTGCAGGCCTTGTCACTGCAGACTGCTCACAGCGCTACAACAGGTGCGTCCAGAGCTGTCTGACATGTCAGCACAGCTTCTGCAGCCAGCACAGCCCCTGAAGCAGCTGCTTCGGCTGACTGACCATGTTTGAGACACGACAAGCGGTGCCATGTTTGAGACACGACAAGCGGTGCTGATATGGATGTGAAGCCAGCAAGCAAGCAAGGTGAGTTGATGCCTTGAGACTTTCAAAGAGGTTCGTTGTTTTGTGTGCTGTATACGTGTCTCGCACTTGACAGGGTTGCAGCACCTGGCTGTTTGCCAAACAGCGGCTGTTTGTCTGGGGTAGCTTTCACCCACGTCATGCAGCAGAGTGCTGGATGTGGGGCTGCTTTCACGCTATGCCTGTGCCTCACATGATGGTGGGATGTGCACCGTACGCTGCTTTGCGTTAGGATGTGCACCGTACCCTACCTACATGTGTTTCCTGTCACCTGCACTGCATGCTGCTCCGTCCATACAACGAGGGCGCTTCCATATGCGCTGCTTGGGCTGGAACCATGAGACCAGTGTGTGGTGGTAGCTGCTGGTGCAACTCCTGTAAATCAAGGAGCTTCGCAGCTGGCGCTGGAAGGTTGCGGCTCTGGCCGGATGTTGGTGAGTCAGCAGCAGCAGCTCTGGCATGGGGCAGGGGTTTAGGCCAGTAGCATGCAGGGCGCCTGGGTCTGTGCCCCTTGCTGTGAGGAAGTGCTTGGGTGTTGGCAGCAGCTGCGGCAGAGCATGGGTGCGGCGCAACAGCTGACATACGCTGCCTGCCATGACCCGCCTCACCCCGCAAGCACGCGGCCCTGTACTCTGTAGGGCCCTCATCCATGGGTTGTTGGTGGCAGATTTTGCTGCAGATAGCTGTACTGCAGCCTTGTGCTGGGGTGCTGCAGCATTGTTGTGCTTGACAGGCATCACCGTACAGGGTGTGGGGCAAGAGCTTGTCCTCAGCACAGCCAGCGGGCTCACCAGGTCTCTCATCCTTGTCTGTGTTGATGTCATTCGTCTGTGCTGATGTTGTTGGTGGTGGTGACTGTGCTGACGCCTGTGCTGACATCTGTACTGATGTATGTTGTCCTGCAGGTCCGCATGGCTGGCTTCTTATGGTGTATGTGCTGACATTTGTGCTGATCGGTGTTGTCCTGCAGGTCCGCATGCCTGGCTCCCAATGGTGTTTGTGCTGACGTCTGTGCTGATGTATGTTGTCCTGCAGGTCCAAATGCCTGGCTTCTAACGGGTGGCTGTGCTGACGTCTGTGCTGTTGTATGTTGTCCTGCAGGTCCGCATGCGTGGGTGTGGCGCACTGTCTGCCGTCTTGTTATGGTGGTTGTGCTGACGTCTGTGTTGATGTATGTTGTCCTGCAGGTCCGCATGGCTGGCTTCTTATGGTGTATGTGCTGACATTTGTGCTGATCGGTGTTGTCCTGCAGGTCCGCATGCCTGGCTCCCAATGGTGTTTGTGCTGACGTCTGTGCTGATGTATGTTGTCCTGCAGGTCCAAATGCCTGGCTTCTAACGGGTGGCTGTGCTGACGTCTGTGCTGTTGTATGTTGTCCCGCAGGTCCGCATGCGTGGGTGTGGCGCACTGTCTGCCGTCTTGTTATGGTGGTTGTGCTGACGTCTGTGTTGATGTATGTTGTCCTGCAGGTCCGCATGGCTGGCTTCTCTGCCCAGGAGTTGTCCAACTTGGCGAATAGTTTGGCCCGGCTGGAGCACCGGCCACCTGACAGCTGGCTGAGCACCTTTGCGGCAGGTCAAGGGTGGAGGACCGTGCAACTAGATAGTATGGTCAGTGTTGCTTTGATGGTTGCCGCAGGAAGAGGCAGCAAGCGGTCACTGACAGTAGTACTCTGTCTGGCAGCCAGATGGGGCGCTCGGATTTGGCTTCAACAGGAGAGATATTGATCTGAACGGGGCGCGGCCATGGCTCAATGCAACATCACTAGCATGGTGTGCGCTGCAGTACACATGCAGCTGCCACTTTTTGCCCTTTTGCCCGTGCTTATTGTGCTCTCCTGTGCTGCGCTGTGGGCTGCGTAGTGCCCTCAGCCCTTCCTGCCAGCCTCTTCCGCTGGCGCGCAGGCAGGCTGCCCACTCGAGGATCTCCAAGTGGCGGGAACCAGCAGAGACTGTAGTACAAACACACCTCATGCCTCTGCACCCTGCATGCTCTGGCGGGTGGGTGCGGCGGCAGGAAGGCGCTACGCCGTAGCGGGTGGTAGGCAGGCAGAAGTACTTCGGGTGGTGCAGGCAGGCACCAGACTGTCTGGGCTTTGGCACATGCACCATGTGTGCTGCTGCTCTACAACTTTGTGTGCAACACCAGGACTTTTGCGACACGCAGATGGACTGTCATGAGCATTGCTGCTGCTGCTGCTGCCACTGGTCCTGGGCTTTGCCGCGGTGCAAGACTGCAGCAGCATTTGAGATGGGCGCATACAACTTAGAGGTAGCTTCTGGACGCTGGGCACTGACCCCACGTAGTGAGCGAGTGTGTCCTTTGTGGGAAGATGGTGTAGGTGAGTACCACATCGTATTTGAGTGTCGTGCACAGACAGTTGCTCGTCAGATGCACGCTTATTGCAGAGTTTGGTGGCTGGGCTTCTCCAAAGTTGGCTAGTGGAGCAGACTCTATTTGTCAGTTCATGGGCCAAGATGCCAAGTTGGTTGCATCCTGAGCATGTTTGTGAGCTTTGTGCCCAGGAGCACCCCCTGATGGGGTGCTCTTTGGTGACCCTCTCAGTGACACAACAGACGAACATGTTGACTGTGTGGAAGACTTGTGAGATGTTCTTCTTCATGCTTTTGACGCTGTTCTGGAGGTACCTGGTTTCCTTCCTTGTCCCCCGCGAGCCTCTGGCTCCCTTCTGGGCTTTTGCTTCCTGTAACTGTATTGCTGTAACTGTATTTCTGCAGCTGCTTATGTGCAGAACTTGCAGACTGTTTTTTTTGCTGCCAGGCAAACATGATCAGCTCTAGCTATGTTGCTAGTCGACGACACAGAGCAACTGGCGGTGCAGCAATCACAGCGCCCAGCCCGGGGTTGCAACACCAAGCATGAACATTCCAAGCATTCAGGCAGCCCACTCGGTCTTTCACATGTCCAGTGACCTCCCCTGCACTGCAGCTGGGATGCTGCCCCTCAAAATCAACAGCTATTTGTAGCTAGCAGTAGTGCACTACCCTCCTTCGCCCCAACATACACCACGCCAAAACAGCAGTTGCTGCACCATGCAATCAGCTCTTGTACAGTTCATGACTCCACCCCAAGCACACGTCGTGATTTGTAGACGTACATCAGGCTGCATAGGCTATGCAAAGCTCAGCGCACCAAGCTAGCGATGCTGCACAAGCAATTAGCTGTAGAAGCCTGAGCGTCCCATAAAAGGACTGTAACAACATGCTACCGTACCTGCATTCTCGCATAACCATCACACAGTCCCTGTAGTACGCCTACGACACAGCAACAACTGCCAATGACTTCCATGCTTGGCACAGCTCATGGTATGGTCCTACAGCTGTATCGACACCATATGCTGGCCTTGCACAAGGTGACCAGGGCCAATATGTGCGGGCATAGCAACCAAGCGCTGCTGCTGCACCCCGCACACACAGAAATCAGCCAAGCGTTTGACTGCTGTGCACGCGTTGTTGCAGTGATGACTGATGGTGCCACCACCTCCGGGAGGCACTGCCACTGTGGCACAATACCCAGAGGTCGCTCAGGTCTGCAAAGCTGCACAGCTGCACAAATTTACGCACCTTTCCATTTGGCATAACACAATCAGCAAGTTTTGTCAAACAATCATCACACATTTAGTAGGCAATTGAATATTCAGCATGAGCTGCACTCGACGTGCACCTGCAAGCAAGGCAAGTGTCTCAATGCCAGCAATGCCGGTGTGTTGAGGGGCCCCAGCCCGGGCCGATCCACAGCATCAGCAAAGACAGATAGCACGCCATGGGGGACACAGCAGAGGCACAGGCCAAGGTGACAGGGCGCCACTGGCACAATAACAGACACTAAACTAGCCCTACAGATGTCCAGACGGCCTGACGACGTCCCAATCAACACACTAACACGTAGCGCAGGCTGCAGGTGGGTCACCTAGCGGTGGCTGCTTCCGTGACTGCCCGTTGTTTGCCTTCAGGCCCCTACCATTGCTGTTGGCACCCTGCACAGATGGTGCAGCGGAGTTGACACTGCAACGGCCTTTTGCAATTGCAACCGCACCTGCAGCTGCTGCACTCACGCTGCGCCACAGTTTTCTGCCTAGCCCCATTGAGTGTATGTGGCAACAGCAAGGTGCAGAAGAGCCACAGCAGCGCCCAACCAAGCGCCTGACTATGCCCCATTGCAGCAGCCGCAGCAGCCGCCACAGCGAGGACAGCACAAAAACAACATTGATGACCAGCACAAATACACCCATGGCCATTGTGTAGCCATACACAGGGACTGTGTTCCGACAAGGGAGGAAGGTCAGGGCAGAAAAAGCCGTGGCCATGAGCACCCACACACTGAACAGAGTCACAGCACCAGCAGCTGGGCTATTGTGCGGCCGTACCAGCAACAGCAGAACACCAATAGCACTCAAAGCAGCTGTGATTGCGAGAGTCTGATAGTACACACCTAGGACATGGCCAAATGAACCAATGAGCACAAGACAGATGGTCTGGCAAACTGACACAGCCTCCCACCAGCACACATCCTCACGCCATGTCCTGTACAGGAACCCAAAGTTCTTTCTAAAGCTGTCATCGTTGAGCCTCTTGAGCCGTTTGCTTAGGCACAGAAACACGAACAACCCCACTGGCACAACGAGGCAGAACAGCAGCAGCAGTGGCACCCCAAGACCGAGGGCCCAAGCGCGATGATAGCCCCCAGGCAGGTAGCACTGCTCGGTCATGTCCGAGGCGAGGAAGGAGCCAACTGCTTCGGCCTGGTACGGGAACGATGCCGCAACGTCTAGCGAAACGCAGGTGAAAAGCGCGAAGGTCGCATGCAGCCAAGTAGGCAAGAACAAGAACGATAGGCACAGTAGCAAGCTCAAAAACCGTTCGCGTGTGCTGACGACGCCGTGCGTGTGCGATCCGCGTCGCGCACGCGATGCACGGCGCGAGCGCAACCACTGCCACGCAAAATCACCGAGCAGCAGCACGAACAAAATGCCAAGCGGCATAAGAAGGCTGAACAGAGTTTTCTGCATCGCCACAGGCACTGCAGCATGGCGAGGCAGCACACAGTCCAAGCCTAAGCTGTTTGCCGATGTGCTTGACCAAAAGAAGCTCAGAGCATGAACCACCACGATGATAGGGGGCGGCCACGAGATACCGTTGAGGTTGGTGATGATGAATAAGTACTGCGCGTACAGCACGATGGGCTTCACCACATCCACAGGCCTTGCTGGGCATGGGGCCGCAGCCAAAGGTCCCGAGTCAGCCAGAGTTAGAGCTGACAGGACGCGCACAACGACAAGCATCAAAAGCGCAGCAACTGAGTACAGAGCAATGGTTGCGGCGGGCTGCAGGCAAGGCTTGCAGGTAAATGATTTGACCGTGCCGTAGCCTTGCTTCACATCACACATGGCACAAAGATTACCGGTGTAGCCAGTGCTGCACTGGCTGGACTTGAAGTCTCCCACACGCCCATCAGCCTGCTGCTTTGAGGCGATAATTCCACCTGGGCAAGCATCGGGGTTGAGGCACCTGCAATGATTGAGGACAGCCAGCACAATGTTTGCAGGGGTATGACAGTGAACATGTGTGCCAACCATATTGACGACCAGCAGTCTGCTTTTTGTGCTGGAAATATTGTGAGCAACACAGCATACACAAACAGGGACCCACAGTGGCTGAAGAACCAGCATAGCTGGATTCAATCGTAAACTTACATGTGCATTTGTACGCTGCGTGAGGTTGAGTGCCAGTAGCCTGGGGATGGGAGGATAACTGCACCGCCGGCGCACTCGGCGTTAGGCACACACCAGGCACATGTACTGTTGCGGGGGTCAAAGGAATAGGTACCCCTGTCACAGGTTTGGCAGGCGTCACCTTTTGCGGTTGTCACATCCCCCACACTGCAGTTGACCACATGCACTGTCACCTTGGTATAGATAGGTTTGGCGCCATCAAGGACGTCAACATAGACCACATATGTGCCTGCAGAAGCGTACATGCCATGTGGGACAACTATTGGCAAAACCGGTGTACCTGCATGAACTGCGTCGCACTGCGTGGCATGATGTGAATGATTTTCTTTTCAGACTTGACAAAGTACAATGATGAAGCAAGAGCACCGTGTGAGCATGGCTGTGCAGATGCGGGGTGCATGGTACCCCATTGTGCACCCTGCATAGTCTGTGTCATGTAGGTGCAAATTGTATGCATGCCATGCATGTGTGTGATGTGCATCACGCAAATGCTGCTGACAGCAGCCGCACACCTGGAGGCTTCCGCAGCTTGACAGGCAAGTCGACTGTTCCGTCAGGATCAGTGATGGCATGTGACAGTACGACACCATCTACCATGGCTTGCACAACAGTTCCATCGGACGGCAGGCCATGGTGCCCAGTCACAAGCATTGTCAAATTCAGCAGACCAACATCAGTACCCAAGCGACTCACAAAGCCCTCAATGGTGCTGCTGTTGGTATTGGTCACGGTCTTGGGCACAGCACGAACATCCGCACCAAATAATGCCTCGTTATTGAGCACTGACTTCCGTATCTGTGCAACAGAAAAGTTGCCACTGTCCAGCAGTATACCACCCCCCCAATCAGCCTTGTTTAGCTCAATCCTACTGTGCCTCAGGTCCAAGGCTGCGTGATCCTCCACATAAATCCCGCCGCCTTTCCCGCCAGCAACATTCCTCAGTACAACGCTGTTGTGCAGCTGGAGAGACGACTCGTCGCGGGCAAAGACACCAGCACCACGCTCCTCGCATGCATTGTCAGTAATGCTGCACTCTGTCAGCACCACTCGAGTTGTACCTTCGTGCTCAATCGCACCACCCCTAGTGTATGCTGTGTTGTGGTGGAGGTTGCACCTGTGCAGTTGCACAGTACTGTTGCCGGTAACAGCCAGCGCCCCTCCTCCCGAGGCATTGCTGCTGCAAGATGAAATTGCGCAGTCCACCATACGCAGCCAAGCATTGTCCTGCACCAGAATTGCACCACCATCAGATCTTGTCCTGCAGTGCCGCATTGTGCAGCGCTGCACGTCCACATGTGATGACTCCTGAGCGAAGAGTGCTCCAGCAGCCGTCGCTGTAATGTTGAGGAACACAGAGTCCTTTAAACTCAGGGTGGATGAACCCATGTAGATTGCAGCACCATGCTGTGCGCGCAAGTTGCGGAACGTGCCTCCTACCCACGACACGTGCCCACTGTACAACAACAGCCCAGCACCATAGTTCGCTACAGTGCAGCTTTCAAGGGTGCAATTGCGTCCATACACTGAGCTATATCCATACACAGCAATGCAGCCACCAGAACTAGCATACATTCCTGAAAATGCGCAGGATGATATGTTGAGAGTGGCGTACGTGGCCAGATTGAAAGCACCCCCAATCACTTGAGGCTGTTGCATGTCTCCTTGGATGCTACAACCTTCAAAAACAAGGGCTCCGTGGCCGTCTGCGGCAGCTAGCCCGCCTCGGCCTGTGGCGGCTCGGCCCGTCACAAAGTTGCGCACAAAGTGCCCATTTGTCACGTTCAACATGGCTTTTACATTCACATTAGCAAACCCGCCAGCATAATGTGCGTGATTGTTGGTCGCACGGGTTTGTCCGGTCAAAGCTACTTTCGCGAAGCCACCTACACTCAGTGCCCCACCATTGGCGCCAGCAGAGTTGTTGACAAACATGCACGAGTCAGCTTGTACCGCCAGCATCCTGACTTCACTGAGGATGTCTGAGATGATGGTCATGGCGCCCCCATCGAAGCCAGCAACATTGCTGTGCAGCGTGCAGTGGCGAAGCACGGTGTGGCCTTTTGGGTCAACGCCAACCTGCATAGCACCACCTGAGTCCGCGGAATTCCCCTTGAGCATGCAGTACTCAATGTCACACGTTGCATTGCCCATTACCTTGATTCCCCCTCCTTCCGGCGCACGGTTGAACGATATCTGTGATGCCACAAGGTGTAGCGAGCTGTCTGCGGCAGCCCAAGCGCCCCCGGCATGTGACGCAGCAACATTATCCAAGAGCAACAGCCCCTGCGCATGGAGCTGACTGTTGTCGGATAGGGTCATACCGCCGCCCATGTCGGCTCGGTTGCTTGTCACATTGGTGTTGACAAGCTTGACACGGGCTGATGCATGTAGACACAAGCCCCCACCCAACGCAGCAAAGTTTGATGATACAACCGTGGAAGTGATCAAGCAGGAGGCACTCTCGTTAACAAACAAGGCACCACCACCAACGCTTGTATTGTTGTGGAAGAGGGAGCGATTGATGACCACCTTGGTCACAAGCCCCACAGACATACCTCCACCAAACCTTTGGGCCTTGTTATCCTTGACAATGACCCTGTCCAGGTGAGCAGTAGCGTTTGCCCAAATGTCCACACCTGCAGATTCTTGTGCTGTATTGCCTGCTATGAGGCTGTCTGTGACAGGGAGCCTTGCGATTTGGGTCAAGTACATGGCGCCACCAGTCTGGCTGGCGTTGTTGTTTGTGAAGTTGGACGAGTACACATGCGCTGTTGTATCATAGACAGGCAGGCAGGCAGGGCAAAATAACAGTCAGAGCCACAGTGGGTCATACAGTCTGTATCGCTGAATCGCCTAGCCAACAATCTGCAATAACACATCACCAACAAAGGGCTTGTCACGCACCTGCATGAGTACTAGACAGCAAAAAGCCAGCTCCAATTGGGCTGTGTTGCCAGTGAACTTGCAGTGTTGAAGGGTGATCTGGGCATTGTCCCACACACAGGCGCCCCCTCCGACGGCACCCGCTGCGATTGGAAGCCAGCAGCAGCACAATGTCAGGAACGTGTGCTGCGACACCACTTGTTCACAATGCACGTGCCACCCGTCAACGTTGTGAGATGTAGCATGCACATGCAGCTCTGCTGATTTCTGTGGACCATGCCGATGGACCGTGTCCCGCTGAGCAGCAGCAGCTCAGCATGCCTTTTGGGCAACAGTCCCCCTTTTCTCCATTCAGCAGTTGCCCACACAACACCTGGCTGGCAAGCTGACCGGCTCACCTGTATTGCCTGCCACCACTGATGTGACCAGCTGCAAGGATGCTGAGTTTTCGACACAAACAGCACCCCCGCTGTTCAGCACAGAGTTGGCTATGAAGGTGCTTGACTCCACAATGGCCGACCCCCCAGCAACAAGCAGTGCACCTCCGGAAAGCTTCAACCCAGGCAAGTTGTTGTTAGTGAAGTTTGAGCCCTTGATGTGAAGCTTCACGCCTGGAGAAAGAGCGGTGACTGGGCGCGCTGTGTTTCCGTGAGAACGTGCGCCCTCAAAGGCCACATTGCTGTTGCCAGCCATGCACAGCAGCATGCTTGCTGTGTTTGAGATGTTGACTTGGCTCACCACTGTGGATACAAAGCGCACTGGGATGTCTCCACAAAGGCTGAGTAAGCAATCCTTTGTGTGCTTGGCACAGTCGCCATGATCAGACCACTCAACCCCTTGAAAGCTGCGGGTGAACGGCCCCAGCAGCAGATGGTGGGCAGCTTTGATGCTGCCCCCAGTGCAAGACAGCGAAGCGGATTTCAGTCCCTGTGCATCACCATATCCTTCCAAATGCAGCTTGCAGGAAGTCAGTGCCTCCACTCGCTCCTGCTTCAGCAGCACCAGCACTCCCAGAAACCAGTACAGCAGCGGCCTTGGCATAGTACGGCTGTGCCTCGGCAAAGTGCATGTCTTGAGTAAGGCCTCAGTCTATCTTTACTTGTTGATCACTCAGCCGACACGTCGATGTTTTCAATCAGCGAAACACTGGTTTCGGAGATCATGGATCAGCGGAAGTGATTTGCAAAAAACGAAGAAGACATTTGATCAGTTGACAGTATGAGTGTTGAGTAGCGTGTTGATTTTGTTATGTCAATCTGTGGTCCACAAGAGATGCCATTGTGTTGTAATCGTTTGACCGCCAGTTTTGTACAGATGAACCAGCGTCGCACTGTCCACGTCCTATCCACTTGTTATACACTTACATGACCCTTACGTGCATCTGTACAGCTTGGGCGTCATGAGTTTGCAGTGGCAGCCTGGCCTCTGAAGCGTCACCACGCTCTCTGCTGTTGCGCTGGGCAAGATCACACATGTACAGACCCTTGCTAGCCAAACAGTTGCCCGTTCTAGACAGACAGTTGCGCCCTGCTGCTGAGACTGCTACAATCCGCACATGGTCGCTGCTGGAATTCACAAGCAATTGCCGGCTGGAGTCGTTTTGCCAGACCTCTGTCTGTGCCAGGCCAGGGCTGGCAAGCTGACCGGCAGTGCAGCTTATGGTGAGGTAGCACACAGTTCAAGACTGTTGGCCGATGCGCTCGACTTTTGGAAAAATTAGGCCTGCACAACCACAGTTACAGCCTAACAGGGGCCGGCCAAGGGACACTGTTGATGTTGGGTTTGACAACACGCTAGTCAGCCAAGGACGCGCAGCGCAACCCAGCATCACGTGACCACTGCTGTGGTATTGCACCAATGTTAGTGGGGATTCAGCGGCAAAACATGTTGCTGTAAACCTGCCCTCACACGCGTTACTTGTGTGCTGGCCAGCAAACGGTGGGCCAGAAAGCGGATGCTTCTGGAACAGTCATGCAGCAGATGCACACTCAAGTGGCCAGGCTGTCAGCGCTAGACGAGGGGCTCCTTGGTTGTCTGAGGCCATGGCCCGTACAGACGCGTCAGCTGTTCCACTGCTGGATTGTTGCATGCCATGTGGCAGCTGCTGTGAGCTGGAATGTTGCAGAGCAGTTAGGTGTGGGTGGGGGTGGGACTGCATTGTGCGCGCACCACGACACTGTTGCGACTTGAATGGGGTGAGCACCTGAAATCAGGACGCTACTTAGTGCGACATGCCAGGGCCTGCCTGGCAAACAGTTCACGTCGCCTACGGCCGTCGCCGCGCATCCAGCCAGCTGTATTCTCAAGTACCAGGTTGATGGCTTTGCACAGAGGAAACAAGCTGGATGACCTGTCAATGTTACTTGGTGTCGCTCTTTCAACAAAAGACAATCCACATCATACAACATGCCTAATGCTGTAGTCATCCCAACACACTGAGGCTGATAAGCAAGTAACACCCTCCTTCAACGGCACCCTGCTTTCAACAGCCTGACTCCTGGAAACTCACACTGCACCATCACCACCGTCAACACACTGTGTCTCCTGCCAAAACAGCGCCCCACATACTGTCACTGAACAGCCCCCTGCTCATTCAAAAGACTGGCCAGACCCAGCCGTCTCTGGCCTCCTTGCAACCAGCACAGCCAGCTGCAGCCTCCCCCAAGCTGCACCATCATGCACATGACTGTCCCCAGAGTGTGTGCGCAACACAGCACGAGCAGGGCTGCCAACCTGCCTGGCAACCTGCGGCTGCTGCTGTTGCTGCTGCTCCCCTCAAGCACATCAGCAGGAGCCCGATACACTGTCCAGCCTCACTCTGCCTTGGTCTCTGCTGCTGCTGCTGCCTCAGGCTTGGCCTCTGCTGCTGCTGCTGCTGCCTCTGAGGGCTCAACCAGCACCTCAGTGTCAGTCAGGTCCCTGCAGCAACAACACACACAGCACACGACGCCAGTGAGTAATGGAGGGGGAAGATTGGTGCTGAAGCAGGTGCAACTGCCTGGCTGGCTGGCCTACTGGCTGGACTGTAACATGATAAGATTGCGAAAGGGCCAGCTGTCTACAACCCACATCATATTCCCGCACCCCGACCTGTAGCAGACGCGTTAAACCCTCCAGCCTCCCTGTGGTTCTGCCTAATCAGCCCTCAACACCATGCTTCACCGCCCCTCACATTCTGCCCAATCACAGACGCCCCCCCCCACCCCCACCTGTAGTAGACGCGCTCGCCCCTCCACCCTCCGTGTGGGTCTGCCACCCCCTGCGCCAGCGCCTTGATGGACCTGTGGGGCAGGCTGTGGCCCAGGTTGTGCAGGATGCGGCGCAGGTCCTCCACACGCAGGTAGCCAGTGCCGGTCTTGTCAAAGTACCTGTGAGGGTCACAGTGGTTGAAAAGTTTTCAGTTGTTAGTGGTGAGCAAAGGGTGACTGGTGTCCGCAGACAAGAAGAGTGTGGGAGGGTTCAGCATGCGAGGATTGCATTGTGTGCACACACAAGTGCAAGAGGGGGGAAGGGTGTAAAACGTGAGTGGGTCATCCACTGGAAACAGCTACTCCATCCAGTGTGAGCTAGGCAGCCAGCATGAGAATTCGAGCAACACACCTGTCCCTCTGATGTGATTGCTGCCAACAGCTGCCTGTCAGCAGCCTTCTTCAGGCTGTGAGTACGCTTTCAAGAGGCAATGAAATTCAACCCTTTACTCAGGGCTGACCTGCTTACACCACCTCTTTTGAGCCCGATACCCTAACTCCACCACCAGTCCTGACCCCCTCACCTGAATGCTGCCAGCAGCTGCCTGTCCACAACCTTCTTCTTCTCAGGCTTAGGTGTCGCAGGAGTCTTGGGTGTCGTAGGGACAGCAGCATCCTTATCCTTGACCTCAGCCTTACCCTCCTTCTCCTTCTCCTCCTGCTGCTCTTTTTTCTCTGCAGAGGCACCATCTGCTGCTGCTGCTGCTTCCTTGCTGTCGCCAGCAGCAGGGTTAGCGTCAGCAGCTGCTGCCTCAGCTGCTGGCTTGTCTGCAGCTGCTGTTTTGTCCTTGTCAGCATCAGCTGCATCAGCTGCAGTGTCTGCTTGCTTGTCTGCTGCATCTGCAGCTTTGTCTGCAGGCTTGTCCGCTGTGGGCCCATTGGCTGCTGCTGGCTGCTCTGCTGCTGCTGCTGCTGCTGCTGTGTCTGCTGCGCCGTCTGTCTTCTGCTTCTTGCCAGACTGCTCGGCCTCTGGGCCGTCACCCTGGGAGGGGAGGGGGGAGGGGGAGAAGGGGGGGGGGGGGGAGTGTACAGCAGAAGTGTGAGACAGGTAGTCGAGTAAGGGTGGCATCAAAGCAATGTGTGGTGCATGTGTTGGAGTTGCCTGGGCAGAAACCGGGGGTAGTGAGTTGGCCAGGTGGTGGCAAAGGAGGAGGGAAGGGGAGGGATGCATGGGGGAACGTGAGAAACACAGCCATGTGAGGGTGACGGCATGACGGCATTGTGCGAGGGCGATGTGTTGAGAGGAGCAACCCATGAAGAAAGGCTGAGGTGCAGTTGGTGAGAGTGCAAGGGGATGTGCCGGTGTGCAAGGACGGGTGAGCCGTACTATCCTTGTTGCCTCTGCTCAAGCAACCTAGATACCACCCATGCACAATCAGCCCCGCACCCGCCACCTTCACACCCACCTACCCTACCCACTCAGACACCTCCTCCCAGCATCCCCCCCCCCCCCGCAAATCAGCCCTCCACCAGGGGTCCCCCCTCACCTCTGCTGCTGCCTCCCTCTTCCTCTTTGCCGACTCCTCCTCCTCCTTCTGCTTGCGCACCTTCTCCTTCTCCCTCTCCTCAGCCTCCTTGGCAGCACGCTCCTTCTCCTCAGCACGACGCTGTGAGTGAGCAAGAGTGAGAAAATGTGAGAGAGTGTGAGGTGAGCACAAAAAGTGGAGTGACAGAGTGACATACAACAAGGACACACGGCTTTCACAACACTAACAGAGCAGAGGGAAACAATGCTTTGCCAAGGGCCTCTCAGAAGCTCTCAGTTGTTTTGCTCCGTGCAGTCTGAGAATATACTTTGCAAAAGCTGCATCCTTGACCCCCCCCCCCCGGGTTGATAGCCCCCCCCCCCCCCCATTCTCCAACCCACCTTCCTGTCCTCCTCCTCCTTCTTGGCCCTCTCCTCCCTCTTCCTGATGCGCTCAGCCTCCTCACCCAGCTCACGACCCCACACAGACGGCCTGAGCGAACAGCCAAACGACAAGCACAGTCCCAACATAGGACACGAGATCAGTGATTACACAGTAGACAAACATCAACTCACTCCCTATTGGCAGGCCCATGCAGGCGGCACCCTCTACAACATCAACACGCTTCATCACACAGGCAGTGCCGGCACCCATAAATCTGTTTGTTATGAGTTTCGCAGCCCTGCAGTGTGAGCCCACCCACTGTCTTGCCCCTTTTCCTCTGCCTGCCTGCCATGCATATCCCCCCCCAACAAAAGATCCGCATGCCACCCACCTGTTTGCGAGCAGTGCTGTGTAAATGGCGTCGCCGTATCCCTTCATGAGTGCCTCGTGCAGCGCCTCAGCCAGCACTGCCAGCTCAACCTGGTGCTCAGCATCATCACCCTCCTCATAGTCTAGCAGACCTGAGGGCAGAGAGACCCCGGGGGGGGGGGGGAGCAGGGTTGGGCTGGTTGTCACACACTGAGCGTTCGTGGAGAGGCTCCTTGCACTGCTTGCACAGCCAGAAGGCTAAAGTCTTGACCTCTGAACCGAACCAAACCCTCAATCTTAGAAGTGATGTGCATCACTCACACGAGTGGTTGAAGGGATGGAGCCGCTGCACTTCACAGGGCATGTTTTAGGGGTGAATGATTTAGGCATTGAGGTTCTTGCAAGCCAGTCGCTTGCAAAAACCTTAATGCCCAAATCACTCACCCATAAAACATGCCCTATGAACCATACATGGTATGTATGCTGCTGCTGCTGCTGATGCATGGGCATCACTCACTTGGGAGGCTGTACAAGTGCCACTTGTAAGCCAAGCTTACGCAGCCCACAGGCCGAAGCACACCAGACCCCAACACTGGTACTCTTGCTATATGCAGGCTGTAGCCACAACCCCTGCACCCTGTCCATCCCAACAGCCATGTACGCTGCTGCTGCTGCTGCTGCTGCTGCGCCAACACCACTCACTTGATAGGCTGTATGAGTGTGGCTCCAGCAGCTGCTTGCCCAGCCTGCAGGCCTGGAGCTTCAAGGAGGGGGGAGGGGGAGGGGGGGCAGGGACAGCCTTAGGCACGGGCTGAGCCTTCTCCTCACTCTTTTTGTCTGCTCCCTCACTCTTCTTGTCCTCCTCACTCTTCTTGTCTCCCTCTTTGGCGTCCGCCTCTGCTGGCTTGGCCTGGGAGAGAGGAGGGGTTGTGTGTGTGGGCATCACAAGAAGGGGGCACGTCAGGGTGTAAAGTGCAAGTGCAGATGAGACTGTTTGGAAGGATGCAGGAGTAGGAGATGCTGGCAAACTCAGTCAGGGTGGTGGATTTGTGGGCTAACAGCACAGTGGTGGATGTGTGGGCTAACAGCACATGCAGCTTGAGTGCAAAAAGTAAAGAAGCCACTTGGAAATGTGCTCCCAAGGTCAGGCAGGTCAAAGGGTACGATTCCAGGGTGGCACTCTGCAAGAAGGAAGGAGCCCCGTGCATACACATCCGCCAACCGCACCGTCCGCCCCCTTCCCTCACCTTATCTCCCTCAGCAGCGTCAGTCATGGTTGTGTCACCGCCACCCTCCGCTGCCCCCTTGTCACCATCAGCAGCAGCTGCACCCTCCTTATCAGCAGCAGCAGCACCATCAACCTTCTCCTCCCCCTTGCTGCCCTCTGCAGTGGCAGCAGCAGGCTTATCTGTCTCCATAGCATCACCACCAGCACCACCAGCTGCGGCATCAGCAGCGCCTTCGGCTGGCTTGCTGTCACCCTCTGCTGCTGCTGCTGCTGCTGTTGAGTCAACCTCCATTTTGACTGGCTGGCTGCCAGCCTCGCCCTCTGCTGCTGCTGTGGGTGCTGGCGGCTGCACCTTGACTGGTGGGGGCATCAAGCTGCTCACGTCAACCACAAACATGCACGTCACCTGTGGACAGGTCATACAGGCAGGCAGAGAGGGGGCGACAACAAGTCAACAGCCGTGCTGGCAGGCAATGGTGGGCAACACGTCATTTGCGGCATTGAAGTGAGACTGCCTAGATCAGCAACTGACACGCTTCAGATTGCACATTGTGCGTATTGCTGTAATCAGTGTTTCCGCCCCCCCCTCCCCAACCCCCCCCCCCCCACCATCCCTCCCCCCTACGCTTGAAGTGCGCATGCATGCATGTTCTCGCTCTGCCCCCCCCCCCCCTCGCTCACCTGCTCGTAGGTGTGTGCTGCAGGGTCGAGTGGGTCCAGCACCTTCAGCCCTGACAGGCTGTCCTCAGCCGTCACTGCTGCCACTGCTGCCGCAGCCGCCGCCTCGCCAGCCGCCTTGGCAGCAGTAGCCGGCGGCGGCTGTGCGCCTGCTGCCACTGCCTCGATTGCTGCTGTCACTGTGTCACCTGCCTTGGCGCTGGACCTGCTGTATGTCATGTTGACAAAGTGCTTGAAGGCTGAGGGGGGCAGGCTGGACAGGTCGAGGCCGACCTGGGCCTTCACATGGCGGGTGAGGGCACGCACTAACCCATCAGTCTCACCACTGCAGGGGGGGGGTAAGAAGCGAAGGGGGGGGGGGAAGGGGGGGAGGGGGTGAGTGTGAGTGCAAGTGTGTGGCTGCCGACTTGACAAAGTGCTTGAAGGATGGGAGGGGGGGGGGGGGGGGGAGGTCGACGCCGACCTGGGCCTTCACGTGGCGTGTGAGGCATCAACCCATCAGTCTCACCACTGCAGAGGGGGGGGGGTTATGGGATGAAGCAACACAAAATAAGCAAAAATGCAAGCACGCTGGTTTGCCACATTAGACCAGGTGTGCGAACACACGAGCACGCCCGCGCTCACACCTGCTTTCAGCCTCTCCCCCTCCTCACGCCCACAAACACACGCCCCTTCAGTATCAACTTGCACACCCTGCCTGCTCCTGTCTTCCTGCTAGTGCTGGTCCTCCACTACAGGCTTGATTTCCTCCAAGTCAAACGTAACATGGAGTCTGGGCCCCAGCTGTGCCTGCCCTGCTCCCATGTGCCACCCTACCTTGCCAGGTCCCCTCCGTCAATGTCCTAGTTTGGCCGATTTCAGACCCGCTTACTTTACTCCCCCATTGTATGTCCATTCGCCCACTCAAACATGCCCCTTCACTATCAACTTGCACACCCTTCCTGCTCCTCCCTCCCTGCTAGTGCTAATTTTCCCCTCCATCAACCCTACCTTGCCGGGTCCCCTCCATCGATGTCCTTGTTCCAAGCACCGCCCAGTGGCATCACGTCGGAGGGCCTCACAGCGTCCCTCAGGGCCACAAACTTGAGCACAGAAGACAGGTGGTGACCGCCAGCATGTGCGGGGCCCACCACCACTGCCTGCACCTGGGTGGAGGTCAGGCCGCACAGCAGCACACCCTGCAGACACACAACCACAGCGTACCATAATGATCACGTCAATAGGGATGCTACTAACAAAGTATGATGCTGTGAGCTGGGCAACTACACCATGCACAGTGCCTTTTCAGATCGCATCCTGTGCTATCTTGGTAAACGACCGTATAACATTGCACCCTGCCCCCCCCCCCCCTGCACTCCACATCTTCCCCCTTGCCCCTCCCCCACACTACTCCATAGGTGTCCTGGTCCCCCCCCCCCCCGTCAACATCGGTTGCTGTCCCTCACCTTGGCCATCCACTTCACCCCCTCCACCACCTGCCCTGCAATCTGGCTGAGGATCACAATCACAACCACACTGCATTTCCCCCTTCCCTCACCCCCCCCCCCCACACACACACACTCCATGCTCCCCCGCCATCCACATCAGCTGCTGTCCCTTACCTTGGCCATCCACTTCACCCCCTTCACCACCCGCCCTGCAACCTGGCAGACGCCCAGCATCACAACCACACCCCATCTTTCCCCCTTGCCCCCCCCCCACTACTCCATGGGTGCCCTGGTCCCCCCCCCCCCCCCCCGCGTCAACAACTTCTCCTGTCCCTCACCTTGGCCATCCACTTGACTCCCTCCACCACCTGCCCAGCCTCAGGCTGTGGCCAGGTGGCAGGGTCAGACGCCACAACCTTGGGCTTCTCCTCCTTGACCTCAACCTTCACCTCTGCCTTGCTGCCCTCACCCTCCTTCTTTGCCCCATCAGCTGCCTTGCTGTCGCTGTCTTCTTTCTTGCTGTCGTCAGCAGCAGCAGCAGCGGCCTTATCACCCTCTGCTGCTGCTGCTGCTGCGTCAGCCTTGCCAGCATCTGCTGCTGCAGGCTTCTGCTCCTCTGAGCCCTCAGCCTTAGTGGCCTCTGACTTGGTGCCCTCATCTGCTGTTGCTGCTGGCTTGTCCTCAGCCTTTGCCTCCGCCTTGTCAGCAGCAGGCTTGTCAGAAGCATCCTGTGAGCACCACACACACATACACAACAAGCAAAGGCAGCGAAGTCAGCGGTGTCGCTGCCAGGCATCACCCGTCCTCGACACCCTGGGACGTGCCCCCAATCAGCCTCCAATTATGTGGCTGGTGACGTCACCTTGGGAGTTGAGTCGGCAGCCTGCTAGGTGCCAATTACTACTCTCTCACCGCTGTGGCGAAATGCACCGAAAGCACCAAGAGCCATAGCCACTTGGCTGTTGACAGGCTCAGGTGCCCTCATGCACTCTGCACCACTCCAATACTTGCCCACCTCCTCCACCACCAACAAACCCTACCAGGCAGCTGCCCTTCCCCACCCTTCCCCACCCACCTTGCCCTTGCTGTCCCCGTCCTTTGCACCCTTCTCCCCATCCTTTGTGCTCTTGGCGGCCGCAGGGGGTCCTGCACCCCGGGGTGACGTCATGCCGCCAGCACCACGCTCCCTGCTGGGGTGACGGGGACCACGCAGCGCGTCACGGTCCTGAAAGGAAATAGCCAGTGAGGGACACACCGACAGGCAAGCGGGCAAGCAGGATGGATTAGATGGAGCGTGTCATGATGAATGGGGGTGTTTCGTGCAGATTGTGTACACGACAGCAGCAACACCGTGCCGCTGAAAGTAACATCAGCTAAACGGAGACAGGCACACAGGCGGAGGCACAGGCAGATACATTCAGCCTGTGCGCGCCTGCATACATCAACTGAAATCGTACAGCCTGTACTTCCATGCTGCGTACTGCTCACCCTCACTAGTGGTGACTGCTGCCACATACCCCAACACCTACTCACCACTTTGTCTTGTTCAGTGGGTGCGTATGTAGCCAGGGCGTGGCGGTCCAGGGGGAAGTGCACCCCACCAAGGCTGTCAGGGGTCAAGCTGGCAGGGTCCTCCTACAGGCACATCACGACACAGCACAGCACAGCACAGGTCAACACGGCACGGCGTGTGTCCTTGCAAGCCGACCATTCTGCACTTCGAATCGAATTCAAATGTGACTCAAATCAAACTTGAATCTCAGCAGGGCCCTGCTGGCCCCTTGGGCCAAGGGACAAGCAACCTGTGCAGTCATATTCTGTGTTGATCCGCACCAACACAGGAGTAGGTAAGGACCAACACAGAACAGGACTGCACAGGTTGCTTGTCCCGTGGCCCAAGAGGGACAGCAGGACAAAAGGCCACCCTATAAGCCCCTGCACAGCCTCGCACCCTTCCCCTCAAATTTCAGCAGGGCCCTGCTGTCCATTTGGGCCAAGGGACAAGCAAACTGTGCAGTCATGTTCTTGTTTGTCTGATCCAAATCAGAAGACAAAAACAGGACTGCACAGCTTGCTTGTCCCGTGGCCCAAGGGGACAGCAGGACAAAAACCACTCCATAAGCCCCTGCAGAGCCTCACATCCTCCGCTAAAACCCCACCAGCAGTCCCACCCTGCCTCACAAGTTGCAATTTTCTAATCTGCTCCCACACATGGACCGCCTGCTGGCCGTCCACCTTCCTACATACCCCTCAGATGCCCCTGACTCAGGACAAGGCACAACGGAAGACACCTACGCCACCATGACACCCAGGGCCCCTCACCACGACCTCATTCCATGAGCCCTTATAGCACGCAGCTCAAAAGCATTGGGCAAACCACGCGCACCCACCCCCGCCCTGCCTCAAGCGCTGCCTTCGCGCCCTCTCACCTGTGCCCAAGCGAACACCACGCGCACCACGTCAGGGTTGACAAACATGTGTGTGTAGCGCCGTGCCATCTCACTGTAGTCGCGCACAGGGGCAGCAAAGGGGTACAGCGGCACACGCACTGCAGGACAGCACCACGGCAAGGGGAAAGGGCAGGACCGGTGCGCAGTCAGGAGCACACCGAGGCGGGATTGTGAGCACAAGCAATGCCCATTGACCTCGACTACCTTCATGCTAGGAGATGCAAAGGCTGGCTGTACGGCATGTGCGGACAAGCAAAAGGCCAGCCAGGAGAGCACCTCCCTCACTGTAGCGGAATTGCTGCATGTGGCTACATGAATCGATCCTTGAGCATTGCAGTGCACACGTTTATATGCTCCTGTTGCACTCACCTGCATACTCAGGCCTCCTCACTGGACTGCGAGAGCGCTGGCGCTCACCCACGCCACGGCGGGGAGGCGGGCTGCGACCCTGCAAATTGACCCAAGACAACACCACAGCACAGCCGCAGACACTCAGGCAGTTGCCAGGCAAGGATGCAGCACGATTCGACCTGCTGCTGCACACCTTATGCACGACAACGAGCAGCACATCGCAGAGGGTGCTTTTAGCTGACCCCTGTACATATAACGTCCATGTTGGCAACATCACTGACACAAGCAGCCTGCTGCTGTGCCCGTGTGTGTATTCCCTGCAGCTCACCCTTGCTTGTGGCCGTGAGTCCCGTCCATCCCTCCTGTCACGAGAGCCATAGCCAGCACCTGGGGAGCGTCCACCGCCTCCAGGGGCACCGCGAGGGGCAGAAGCACCTCCGGCAGCATAGGCCCCTGTTCCTGCACTTGACCCGTAGGCTGTGTATGGCAGTAGGGCGACACAGCAAGTAGCACAGCAACAGCACAGCACAGCGGTGCACAAGTTATTGAGAGAGTGTAAATGCGTGTCGCGCAAAAATGATGATATGCAGAAAAACAGGGGGGTGAGGGTACTTGCTGCTGCGCTCCACGCCTCTGTCCGTCAGCTGTCAAGATGGAAGCATGATGTCACAGGGCTGCAAGACACCTCCAACAGCAGCAGAGGGGCCAAAATGAGTGTTACTATCCATCCCAACAACAGCAGCAGTCCCCTCAGCAAGACGTTGGGCGCCAGGCTTCCAGCGATCGCCTCCTTCTCACCTGTCCGCCCCCCAGCAGCACCAGCAGCACTCGGTGGGGGCACAGCTCCGTACTGACCCTTGGAGGGATGGGCAGAAGACACACGCGAGCCACCAGCCGCGCCAGCAGCACCTGCAGCCCTACTGCCATATTGACTGCCACTGTACTGACCATACCCCCCAGCCGCAGCCCCGGACCCCGCACCCGCCGACCCATACCCCGCCCCGGGACGGGTCGCCGCGCCAGCCCCGTATTGTCCGGTAGTCGTGCTTCCATACTGCCCGTACCCGCCCCGTGCCGCACCGGCAGCAGCCGTCGATGCCCCGTACCCCCCGGCAGCAGCTCCGTAGGTTCCTGCAGCAGCAGCAGCACCTGCAGTACCTCGTGCAGCACTTGCCTGTTGCCCGTATTTGCTTGCCTGCTGCCCATAGGAGGCGCCGTACCCCCCTGTCCCTGCAGCAGCCCCGTAGCTGCCGTAAGATCCTGAGCCGTACTGTGCTGTTGCAGGGGGAGGGGGCTGCTGCCGCGTGGCATACCCAGCCGCCTGCCCTGCGTCAGTGTTCGCATACGACGGCGTGGTGTAGGGCGCCGCGGCGGGGGTAGCAGCAGCAGTACTGCCGGCCCCTGTGCTGCCGTACTGCCCAGCCGCAGAACCGTACTGCCCGGCTGTCGTGCCGTACTGCTGTGCGCTGCTGCCATAGCCCTGCTGCGCGGTGGTGCTCCCATATCCTTGCTGCGCAGTGGTGCTCCCATACCCCTGCTGAGCCTGTGCTGTTGTGCCGTACCCCTGAGCTGCGGTGCTGCCATAGCCCTGCTGTGCTGAGCCGTACTGCTGTGCGGCCTGCTGCTGGTAGCCTGTGGCAGCAGCTGCAGGGGATGCAGCAGTTCCTGTGGTGCCGTATCCTGCGGAGCCGTAGCCACCTGTAGCAGCTGTGGCTGTGCTGCCGTATCCTGCAGTAGCTCCAGCTGTAGTGCCGTAGGTTCCTGCAGTGGCCGCAGCTGGCTGCTGGTAGCTTGTGGCCGCTGGCTGCTGCTGGTAGGTGCTGGTGGTGCCGTATGCGGCCTGCTGCGTCTGCTGGGGTTGCTGGTAGCTGGTCTGTGCATAGCCAGTGCCCTGTTGGCTGTACCCAGTAGCTGCAGCTGCCTGCTGCGGCTGAGCTGTGGTCCCGTATGCGGCTTGCTGCTGCTGTGTGTACCCTGTGCCTGTCGCTGCGTAGCCTTGCTGCTGGGGTGCTGCAGCATATGCGCCAGCTGCTGTGGCCTGTGGTAACAGGCAGTCACAACAACACAGACAGCAAGGCAGCAAGTGTTGCTGAGACAAGCATGCATGCTGATGCTTATGCAAGGGCCTGAAACAAGTTATACAAACGGACATGGAGACATATCTGACGAAAAGACAGCCAGAGTCGTGTGGATGCTAGACAGCGCTGCTGCAGTCGCAAGCTGCTGGTGCTATGGTGCTGCTGCCGCCATGCCTACCGTTTGCTGGTAGCCCTGCTGTGCAGGCTGCTGGTACGTGCCAGCAGCAGCATAGCCCTGCAAACAACGTCAGAACAACGCCAAGAGGTGTCACTCGTTGTGTGTTCCTGTGGACAGAGGTGGCCTGGATCTGCTCTGCTCTTGTTCAACGCACCTGTTGCTGGGCCGGCTGCTGGCCGTACTGATACTGCCCCTGTTGCCCGTAGGAGCTCATGGCGCAGTCTGTTCCGCTCTCAGCGGCTGGAAAGCGCCAGTGTCGATCTGTCCCCCTGTCTGTCTTGTTGGCTTACCCGCGCATGGGAACAATACCTCAAGGAAACGAGCCACGAACACGACAAAGTGTGCGCACACTCAACCTGGCAGGCAAACGTCACCTCACCAGGACCCCAACAATGACAATGCCTGCTTGTTATCAACATGCATTGTTCATTGCAGAGCCCAACGTGTACATGGGGCACCCCTGCGGTTATCTCAAGACCTTGCAGTCTCCCAGCTCTCGCAGTCGTTCAAGCAAGATCAGATTGGATCAGAACAAGCTCAAAATGGGATGATAACTTTTCCTCTTATTGCTGGTAGGTACTGCCACACAGGGCAGGTCAACCAGGCGACAGCAGCTGTGCTTTTGCGGCACAGTCTTACCAAGCGGTAAGACTTGATGCAGGCAGACAACAGCTCTTGGGAATGGGGAATGCTTCTGTGATGCACCTCTGGCCTGGGCTCGCACCAGAAACGTGCTGGTAGTGCTGCACACGCAGCTGGGTCACTGCCAGTGCACGGCTGCAGCAGGGCGAATTCCTTCGCCAGCAGCAGCAGGTGGGTCTTGCCCCCAAGGCAGCACAGGCGTGATAGCTCTTCAGCCAGCGTGTAGATCCGCAACCAGTGCAGGATGTGTGAAACAAGGGAGCCAGGAGCGGCCATGCCATGAATGATTACCCGCCATGCTGGCATGGGTGGATGGCATGAAACCCTTCTTCATGAGACCCCCCATGCCTGACGTTGGCGGTGTTGTCCAACTGTGTGCTGCCTTTCACGACACTGCCACTGCGATTGCCTTGGCACTGTCGTTGTTCAACTGCGTAGAGGTCTTCAGTGCAATTGGCACTGCATCAGATACGGCGACTCCATGGCTCAGGTGTCACCAGGGCGTAGCCACTTTCCACACTGTAGTTGCTACAGCTGCCCCACCTTTCACAGTTTGACCAAAAACAGCTGGACACATGCCGCGCGCGACCCCCCCCCCCCTTCTTCACTGCACGCGAGTGCTGCCTCTGCCTAATTCTCTGCCTCCCCAGCAGCCATGGTCAATCTCGCACCAGCAGAGGCCTTGGAAGTTGCGAGTTGTAGCATGTACACAAGGTTAGAAGCAATTTGGCTACGCCCTCAAGCAGCCCCCAAGCAACTCAGTGCGCAGATGTGTCCAGCCACCCAGCACCTGCCAAGCTGGAGTCAGACTGCTCCAAATACTGGAATTGGACTGTTTGACACGGGCCCTTGACCAACAGCAGATCGGCTATAGCCTTGGGAGCCTTTTTATCTGCCAATCAAGGCTCAACATCATGATGATATGTATCCTCATTCGAGACACACCTGGATGCACGATGGTGTGCATGTGTGTGCTGCTGACAGACACAGAGGCAACAGATCTGCAGGCAGCCAGGCTTCAAAGCACCTGGGTGCCTGAGTATTCAAAGCGTCCAAACGGGGTCATAATTGACCCACCAGCATAACTACTTCCCACACCAATGACAACACTGAGTGAACGTTGAATACCATGTTACCCTCCGCACGCTCTGCTGCTCAAAACCGTATTTACGTCAGTCAAAGCGTCGTCGGCTTTGCATGTATAGCCTTTGGTAGGCTGCCTCGGCGTTGCACAGCCGGAGGCTGGTAGAGGCCAATAGCAAGCCCCCGGGCATCTAGCACGCACCAGGTAACTTTTTGCTTGATCTAAAAACCACTATGTGCATCAAGGACTGGCATCAAGGAGTGGCAAGCGTGCAGTTTAGGTGGCACTCAGTGCCCCCGGTACCACAGCAGCACTGCATCTACTTTGCACGCATTCACTGCTTGCGCTCCATTTGTGATACCTCACTAGTTTTGGTTTTGCTCCTGATCCTGCGCTGCTGCGTTGTGTTGGCAGGGATGGGCAACGCGGACAGAGTTTGCGATGGCAGCCCAACCAGGAGATGGGGACCCTTCAAGGCGTGACATACGATCCCAAGCGCAAGAACTACAAAGCGCGCATTCACTATGCAGGGCGCGAGGTGTACATCGGCAGGTGGGTGCAGATGCTGCTGTTGGACTGGTGCCCCCCCCCCCCCCCCTTCTGGGGGTGGGGGGGGGCTCCCTCTTGCGAACACCCCCCGAACTGAGGGTGTTGTGTGCCTGAACCAGCACTGCCAGTACAAGACCCCACAAGTTTGCAAAGAAAAAGGATGCCCAGCGTACAGGGGCACAGTTTGAGACTACCTGTTGTGGTTGGCCACGACAGCTCACGCACTCCAAGGCAGACAGAGCATATGTATGTATGCCGTGGACACGAAACGGCATGGAGTGAGAACCAAAGGGAGAGGTGTCAGTCCCTGTTACCTTTGCTTCTCACCTTCGCCTCTCGGCTGTGTTGGCAGCCAGGTTGACCGCACAATGCCATGTCTGTACCTACGGTACCATCCTGCAGGTACAACAGCAGTGAGGCAGCGGCCTTTGCCTATGACCAAGCCGCCCGTTACATCAACGCAAAGGCAGGGGCACCATGCCCCACAGCATTCCCTACAGAGCCAGAAGGCGCAAGGAGGCACAAGCGCGCCCGGCCCCTCAACTTCCCAGACAAGCACAAGAGAGAGGACCCCCGTATAGCACGCAGACTGCAGGCCGTGCTGGGCGGGAGGGGGGCAGCTGCCGCAGCAGCAGCACCAGCAGCACCAGCAGCAGCCGCCGGCACAGGAACAGCAGCTGCAGCAGACAGCACCGACACAGAAGTTGCAGAAGATGTGGATGGGGGCAGATTGCAGGCTAGCGTGGGTGAGGGTGTCGCATGCGCACAGGCAGCGGCAGGCACAGCTGCTGTTGCAGATGCTGCCACTTGTGCAGCTGCAGAGCAGGGGTGGGGATCGAGCGCCGCACACGGTAGCAGCGCACCAGCAGCAGCTGTGCAGAGGGCGCTCACCAGCCCCTTCTGCGAGCTGCCAACTGCAGCTATCGCGCAGCTGCTAGTGGCTCAGCAGTCTAGTGTGCTGCCTGCAGCTGCTCCAGCACACACTGCTGCACCAGACCCCAACCAACCCCACCACCAGCAGCAGCAGGAGCAGCGCCAGGGGTCGGCCCAGTTAGCCCCAGTCTCTGGCCTCCCGCCTGGGCTCCCACGTGTAGAGGTGTTGGACGACCCTGAGTGGGAGCTGCTGCTGGCTGCCGTGGGGGAAGGGACGAAGCCAATGGGCCCCAGCAGTACCTCTACAGCTACAGGGACAGCTGGTGCCACAGCTACAGCCCCAGGCTATGACCCCTCAGCCCTGTCACTGCTGCTGGCTGCCGGGACAGAGCCAATGCGCCCTAGCAGCACAGCTACAGGGACAGGGATAGCTGGCGCCACAGTCACAGCCGCAGGCTTTTACCCCTCAGCCCTCAACCCAGGGTGCATCTACAGCAGCGGGAATAACCAGCAGCAGTCAGCACCCCAGATGACTGTCATGCCCCCCTGCAGCTGCTGTTCCAGGGCGCTAGTGGTGGTGCGTCTGCGCCAGGTGGTGTGGGCTGTGCAGATCCCCCTGCTGCCGCTGCAGGCACTGAGACACTCTGGGGCGGTCTGATGCAACGGCAGGCCAGCAGCAGTGACAGCGGCAGCGGCCAGGAGGCGACACCCGCAGTGCTACCAGCAGCATCAGGGGCACACAGCATGGGGCATGGAGCAGCAGCCATGGGTGCAGTGAGTCAGGCTGCTGCAGGGTGGGACGATTACTCACCCCTCAGCAGCAGCAGTCACCACACAGCAGTGGCGGGTGCGGCAGCAGTAGGTAACCCCGCTGACGCTGGCGCTGGCGCAGCATACACAGCAGCACTTGGTGATGGCTTTGGTAGCGACGTGTACTCCGTTGCTGGTGCTGCCGGTGCTTCTGGCAGCCCTAGCCAGTCCCAGCCTCCCGCCTATTGGGCTCCTGCTGGCCTGCAGCCTCCCCCATTGCTGCAGCTCCCACTGCACCCACCTACAGCAGCACAGAATGCCTCAGAAGCACAGCAGGCAGCAGGAGCTGCCGCCACAGCAGACTGGGTGGGGGCAGGACCAAGTGCCAACACAGCTAGGGGTGGTGGAGGTCTGTTTTCAGGGCTGCAGTCCCCCCGGCAGGTGCTGTGTGTGGCCAACAGGGTGTTGCACCACCTGCTGGATCTGCAGGGGTACCTTGAGGCAGCACAGCAGCAGCAGCTGCTGAGGTTTGGGAGCTTCAATGTGCTGACTGCCATGTCAGACTGGCTGCAGGCTGCCTGGTGAGCGGGGCTTACGACATGGGGGTTCTGGAGCACAATCAAAACCCCTGCCTGCTTCTGAATTTTGGTTGGTGCTACATGTTTCACTCTGTAGACATGTGTCATGGTTGCTTTCCATGCTTTCGACTAGGCCTGAATGTGCTGCATCTTGCTCGACGAAGAGTAGTAGCAGCTGTGGCTGGTTCAGTATCTCAGCTTGCCAAGATGGCATCCAAGCGCAGCAGGTTGGGCTGCTTTGCCCTACACGACACAACTGTCTAAAAGTTCCGCTGCACCTGCCGTTGCCGCACATGGCTTGTTTTTGCTGCCGCTGCTGCTGCCGTGCCGCCGCCATGTCTAAGTAGAGTCCTTTTACCACTTGTAGCACACTGAAGGATTTTGAAATAATGACTCTACTTGTCTGCTCCTGCCTGCAGGTACGTTGACGTGGTGGCTGACGGCAACATCGAGCCGGTCGAGCGCCCTGCAGCCGCCGCAGCAGCCATTGCCGGGGCTAAGGCAGCAACATCCGGTTCTGCCTCTCCCAACAAGCTGGCTCTGCAGCTGCTGGACCGGCTGCTGGTTGTGTGTATGGAGGAGCTGGGCCTGCATGGCCAGCAGGATTCCTTTGCTGCTGCTGCAAGAGGTCCCATGGGGCACCAGGTGGTCAGTGAGGTGATACAGGGGCTGCAGCAGGGGCTCATTGCTGTGCAGTACCAGCTGTCAGGCTGGAAGGGGGGGCACCAGGGCGCTGGGGTGAGTTGCAGGGAGCTGCTGCAAGCATATGCAGCTGCTGCCATCCAGGGATGTGGAGGTGGGGGGTTCAACTCCCCGGCACCACATGTTTTGATGAGGCTGGCACAGTTGCTGTGAGGTCCTGGCCCTGCACATCCTGCAGCAGGAGCTTGTGGTGGTGGCGGAAGAATGCCTGCTGTGTGGTTTTTTTCCTGCTGCTGCGCGGACAGTTGTCTGCGCTGGTTTGGGTGACCGGTCTGCCTGGCACACCTTTTGTGTGGTCTGCAAGCACGGCAAGCATACTCAAGGCGTTGCACTTCGACTTCAGTCAAGCAGCCCAACATCAGCTAGCCGAGTAAGCAAGGGCCCGGTGGTCTGCCGCCGCCCAGATTGTGCAGGTGTATGCCATGCCATGCAGAGTGTGCTGACTGTATTGTGGGGCCAGCAGTGGTTTTTTCAGCAGTGCGTTTGCCCGTGATCTATTGCGTCATCATTTGCTTTAGCAGCTTGTGTTTCGTGGGTTACACAGTAGTATCTTTGTATGTCTCTACTGATGCCAGCAGTCTTTAGACTGACTAGCAGGAGAGAATGGCGCTTGAGCCAAGGATTTGATGGATGATGTGATTAAGACAAAGTGTACTTCTGTTCTGTGCTGTGCTTGCTTTGCAAGTGCTTGTTGAAGTTTCTTGCAGGTTGCAGCCAGCACTTGCTTGTGTCGGTCTGATCATCTGGTTGCCACTTGGCAACCTTATCGTCAGCACCCTGGCTTCCTGGCACTGGTGCTGCTATGCTCAATTTGATTGGGCCAGTCTGTGCAGCTGGCCCATCCCCTTGGAGTGAGGTATCATTAGTGTCTGAGGTGTCAATAGGCCTAAGGCCTTCTGCTGTGAGATGATGTGTGGCTGCTACACGCACTGCTTGCCTGCTATTTGGGAAGGCTGCCTACACTGCCAAAAGGGTCCAGATGCCTCAGTTGAGCTGATCCTGTAGTAGCACTTGTGTGTTCATTGGTTTGTTGTTGTATCCCCACAGGGTTTACCAGGTATGTGTTGTAGAAGTGTGTAGCGCGCACGATTTTGCACCAAGAAAAGTAGGAGTCGGCATTGTAAGTTGGGGCAGTAAAGCACTGCATATGCTGGACACATCAAGTGGCTTGGCTGTTGCACTTATGCAGCCGTTTGGTTCGTCATTTGCTGGTATTGGTTGTGTAGGATGGGTGCAGGCCGGCTGAGTGGACTCTTGTAGCTGGGTTGATCTGTTGCTGGCGACATGCCAGTACTACTTTTGCACTGCCGCCGGCTTTGGCTGGCCTGCGGTATCGGGAGTCTATCGGTCTGTTGGTTCTTCCTATTTCTGCTATGCACTTTTGCACTGCCACCGGCTTTGGCTGGCCTGTGGTATGGGGGGGCTCTTTCTGTTATTGCTTGCTTTTTCTGCTGTGCAATCCCTTCATGTGCTGTTGTTGCTGGTACGCATACACTGCCACATGCTGCACTCTTGGCTATATGTGATGATATGGCGCAGGCTTGCACAGATCTGTCACATGCTGGCCTGAGATGCGCTTTTGCCTGGTTGATTTGTCAGCATCTAATCAAGCAGATATTTCTCGGCTTGACTTCAGGTTGGGGAGTGCTGTTGCACAGCTCAGTTTTGGGAGTGCTGTGTGCAGGGCTCACTTTGTTGCATTTTGTCATGCAATTGTGTCAAGAACTGCCAGGTTACTTTTTAGAAGTGTGTGCATTTGCTGGCCGTGTGGGTTCTGGTCACACACAGAGATGGTGTGTATGGTGTGCCATGGCAGTAGAAGCATGCAGCAGCTACAGCAGCAGCCACAGCAAGACTTGTGTAGCTTTTTCGCGTTGCTGGCGCAGACAAGTATGCTGTTTGCCAGTGTTGAATGGTTCAGTAGACTTGCAGGTCCTGGGCTGTCGCAGAACGCACTGCCTTAGCATACTTGTTGAAAGCATTGTGTGTTCAAGTCGTACTATCATAGAGTTGGGCCCAGCACCACGTTGTCCTGCCGCCAGTCAGCTGGTTGACACATGGTTCAGTGGTCTGCAGACATGTGAGTACTACCCTACTTGGCTGGCATTCCTTCTGAGCGGAGCACAGCTTTGTGTCTGGTGGTATGGCTTGCAGAGGAGGCTCCTGCGAAGGACCCCACTACCACAAGAGAAGATGTGGCCGCCAGTGGCTGGGCCGGTCCAAGTGTGAATGCCACGTCATGTGGGTGTTGATGTTGTGCCTTGCTTGCTGAAGTCAGCCGGAGCAAGGCATGCCATTCCTGTTCACATTGGTTAGTAGTTGGGGAACTCGCTGCGCAGGGGTTGGAGTAGGTGTAGTTGCACTGCTGCAGTGTCGTGTGTGCATGGGCGCGTGTCCTCTCCTTCTATATATGCTATTCCTGCTGCTTTGCATTTCTTATCTGCACTTGCACGTGCACACTGCTGCCAGCAGGCTTGCAGCAGTATGAGTGGTTCCAGCTCTGCTTTGGAGAACAGCATGATCTACTTCTTTTCATTTTTTCGAGGCACGCTTTCGGTTTGAGGCAATGCACATACAGCATACGTCAAGCTGCATGTGTGGTTTGGTGGAAGGTTTGCCCAGGTGTTAGCATGGGGCCCTGAGGCACATTCGAGAGTCTTCATCACACTTTTAAGCAGTGTGAGGCAGGTGTGTTGTGTGGCATTTGAGTGGCAGACACCTCCGCTGTGGAGCAGGGTGCACTGATGCAGCAGCAAAAGCAGCAGCCGATATTTGGCTAGCACCGTGAAAGGCATCCATGAGTGGCAGCACCTGTGTTGTTGAGGCGCGGCGGTGAGTTTGTGGCACAAGCTGGACCATCATGAGTTTGTGTGGTGTTGGTTGACTCGGAGTTTTATGTGCCAACCCTGCAGCAGTATAGCTGGGGTGCTGTATCACGTGAGGTACCACTTGGCGGTGTCTCGTTACCAAAGGACAGCCCCTTTTTTACTTTGATGGGGGATGGGTTGCTGTCACAGCATCATGATGTGACAGCGGCATCTTGCACTGCCCAGGGGGGCTGGGGTGCTGGAGAAAACTGCCTGTAGCACAATGGGTGGACGGCTGGGCTGTCTCAGCTGGCTGCAGGCACTGTTGGGAGTTGGTTGGGGCGCAGCACAAGGCAATTAGTTTACTGGATGCTGGGCGCCAGCTATGTCCGTATGCTGGCTGATCTACATGTGTCCTGGTCCTGCTGGTCAGCAAAAGCAGACTGCCGGCTGCAGGTGGATGGGTTTGTGGCTTGCTTCTTTGCTGCATGAGGCTGCCTGTTGCAGTTGCGGGTGTGCATTTCAGCACACATGATGTCTCGACTGTTGAACGACTCAGTGTGGCTGTGGCAGCATGCAGCATCGAGTGGACTTCAGGTACCCATGATTGGGTCCTGATACATGTGCTGGCTTTGTTGCCCCAAGTGGCTCCTTGTGGGATGTGGGAGGAGCATGGGTTTGGAGCTTGCATCATTGGATGCACAAGGAAGACTGATGCAGCTGCGGGTGTGCGGCTTGGCACAAACGATGCCGTGACTGTTGAACCAGTGTGTGTGGTTGTGGCAGCATGCTCAATCAAGGAGAAATCAGGTACCCATAGGGGCCTTGATACATCGCTGTCGTTGTGGCCTAAAATGGCTCTCTGGGGTGTGTTCTGAGTACCAATTCAGTGGGTTCAGTGTGATCATGGGTGCAAGCAGCGGAAGTGACAGCTGCTCAGATGTGCAGCTGGTGGAGTGACACAGAGTGACTGGGCAGCCCTCTGCAGCTTGCCTTGCAGGCTTGGAGTGTTGGTGTGGCTTGCTGCTCGCCAGGCATGTCACACACTCGGTGACTGATAGTGGACTGGGTGGCAAGCACCACTGGTTGGGCGACCTGTCTGTGCGCTGCCGTGCTGGTGGGTTGAGGCTTGCGCATGTCAGACACAGAGTTCCCCTGCCTGCACCTTCTGAAATCAGGGTAGAGTGCTGGTCGTCATCTCATGAGGTAATGTACTTCTACACCTGGGGTGCTGTGGCCAGCAGGTCCAGCACCCAGAGCAGCGATGGCATTGCTGATTGGTGCCCCATCCAGCAGGTGTAACATACTGATATCAAGTGCATCGGTTTGCAGCCTGACCCACCCAGCGTGCCACCCACCCACCCATTAACAGTGCACCCTCCCTCCTTGGGCCCAAAGACGGCGACACCGCAGCCTGTCAGCCTACCCAGTGACACTCAAGGACGCCCTTTTCAAACAAACCGCCGAGGAGTCCCTAGTAGGTCTCTAGTAGGTCCCTAGTAGGGACCATGCAGGTGCTCACTGGAACTCCTCGCTGGCACCATGCATTTGTGAACTGGTCATGATTCAAATATGAGCTGACCACAACTGAACTGTCAGTGACAAGCCTGGCATAGACTGTGTCAATATCAGATATCAAATAGTTGGAGAAGCTCCACAGGGGTTTATTCCATGATGAACCAAAGCCGGTTTGGAGCTTAGCTTCTCCAGATCGTCTTCCAAGGGTCCTTTGCCTTCACTGCTCTCGGCCACGTCCCGTATCACAAAATAATGATTAAGCTTCCAAAAATAACTATCCAGCTCTTACTCGGGACAGATGTGTCAGCTGATGGTCGTGGTCCATGCAGTAGATCAGCCCATGCTGCATGGGCCATGCAGCGCTCCTCAGTGCCTCAGCAAGCCTCCTGTGACCGTTGCTTGGTGAGCGACTCTGCCCACTGATCGAGTTCCGAAGCTGCACAGTGTGTCTAGCAGCATGCTACGTCGAAAATATGAGCCAGTGGCACAGGCCCTGGCAGCACAGGCCAGGCTGGCTCTGGTGGCAGTCTGTGACTGTTGATTGTGCAAGGCGCCTTGCATGGCCGCAGCTGGTTGAGGTTAGTGAATTTCAGTTTACATTTGACTGCATTTGTCTGCTGCCCCTGCTTCTCTATATGGTGGTCTGCACGCCGCAGAGCAGGTGGGTCTCCCAGTGGGGCGCACTGGGCAGGTTCTGGCACAGTGCGTCAAGGGGTGCTATAGCGGCTAAGTGTGCAGGCCAGTTGTATGGTCGTCTTTGCATCCTCAGCACACTGGCATGGGGGCTGCAGCACTGTCAGGCACTGCTGTTGCATGTCGCACTGCGCGCGCCCGCACTGGTGGTGTTGTGTGCGGCCAAGATCTGGACAGTGCTTCTACCGTCTGTGCCTGCTCCGGCCAGGATGTATGGTATGCTGTGCTACAGGCTCATGCGTGGTGCTCGATCCCTGCCTGCAGGTACTTTGCATGTGACAAGACTCCTGGGAGCGTGCTGCTGCAGGGACGGGGCCTGCTTGCACTGTTGCTGACAGAGGTGCGCTGTGCCGGGAGAGTGCTCCCTGCATGCCTGTGACTGTTGGCGTTCTGCAGCAGGTGTTTGGCCAGGCGTTGTCCTGCGCTTGCACATGCTTGTGCAGGGGGGTTGCTCATGTGGCTGGCTGTTGTGGTATGCATGCCTGCAGGATACCCACTGGGGTCTCGGCCTTGTTCTTGTCACGCACATGCACCGTATTGCTGGCCCAATATGTATTTGCAACCTGTGCGCAGAGTGATGGACAGCTGTGCCTGCTGCGCCCTGCTGCTGCCGCCGCTGCTGCAGGTTGTCGCTACATTATTAGCGGGCCGCACAGTGAAGGACAGCTTGGATGAAAGTGCGCTGCTGATCGCCAGTGCGCTGGGCGGTGCGCGCTTGCTGCACAGCCACTGCAGGCTGGCCCAACCCCCTGCCAGGTGAGGTCTGCTTTGTGCTACAGCCTGTGGCACAGCGCGCGCGCTTGTATGTGCAGCAGGTGCAGCAGCAGCGATATCAAGGTCACTGCAGTGCCTGTTTCCTGCAAGATGTCCATGCAGCCTGCAGCATGCGCCTTCAGCGTGGGTGCGCACATGTAATACGCATACAGCAGCTGCTTTTTGGCTGCTGGTCGTGCTTCCGGTGGCATGCGTTCAGCCTGTTGTCGGGTGTGCAGCAGCAGCAAACCTTGCTGCTGCTCCTGCTGTTGCATGTGCAGGAAAACCGTGTGTGTTGCAGTGGAAAGCAAAGGAGTGGCGACAGCCGCACTGGGCAGCAAGCAGCAGGAACAGCCATGCTGGACAGGCAAGGCAGGCTGGCATGCTAGGTTACCTCAAGCAGTAATAGTCCTGCAGCTTTTCTGCCTTGCACGGTGAGCAGCTGGCCCAAGCTGTGTGCACGCACACCACTGCTTAAAGTATAGTATCTGCTGCTGCTGCTGCTGCTGCTGCTGCTGCGATTGTGCACATCCTGCAGCAGCACTGTTGTGGTTTTGGGGACCACATGAGCAGCAATGCTACGCAGAATGTGCAGAATAGCACTGGGCCTGCTTACACGTAGCGCAAAGAGAGCTGCGTGTCGGGCTTCTGCCAGGCGCAACAGCACTTGATGTCTTGTCGCAGGGCTGACCCACTGTTGCTGTTGAATGTGCTGTGCAGGCTTGCTTTGATTACTCATCTCAGGCGCAGTAGCAGCACCAACAGTCTTTGCAGGCATGGCAGCCGCTCAGCCTTCCGGCTGCGCAATTTGGGCAAAGCAGCACGTATTTGGGCAGCTCGCCATTGTGGGCCCCGCGTGTGGCTGCAGTGGTGCTGGCAGTGTGACTGCAGTGGTGCGCTGTGTCGTGGTAAGTGCTGACCTGGTGCTTCCTGCATGCACTGATGTGTGCTCTGCAGCGAAATGTACGCAGCTTTAGGCCTGTTGCCGCGTGTGCATTTGTGATTGAGGGGCGTGTGCTTTTTGCTGCCATGGTGTGCATACATGTACGAGCCTTATGTGGCTCTCAATTTGATCTCATCACGCGCGCCCCACCCTGCTGGTCCAGTGTGTACTTGCATGCATGTGCGCAGAGTGATAGACACCTGTGCCTGCTGCTGCTGCGGCTGCTGCTGTGTGGCTGCTGCTGCTGCTGCTGCTGCTGCTGCTGCTGCTGCTGCTGCTGCTGCTGCTGCTGCTGCTGCAGGGTGTCGCTATGCTGTCAGCGGGTCGCACAGTGAATACATGGCAGCTTGGGTGGATTTGCACTGCTGGTCGCAAGTGCGGTCCGGTCTGTGCGCGATTGTTGCACAGCCACTGCAGGCTGGCCCACCCTCCTGCCAGGTGAGGTCTGCTTTGTGCTGCAGCCTGCGGGACAGCACGTGTGTGCGCGCGCCCATTTGTGCAGCAGCAGCAGCAGCAGCATCAAGGTCACTGCAGCGAATGTTCCTTGCAAGATGTCCATGCAGCCTGCCGCCCGCAATTGCAGCGCCCAGCGCGTGGTTGCCCATACGTTGTGTTGAGCAGTTGCTTTGGAGTTGCTGGGCTTGCTACCAGTGGCATGCGCTCAGGCTGGTGTTGCCTGTGCCTGCTGCTGCTTCTTCTGTTGCATGTGCAGGAGTGCTGTCCAAGTTGTGGGCCCATAAGCAGCTTGGTGACAACATTGCAGCCGCGCGTGTGTCGCAGTTTGGAGGCAAAGCAGTGGCGACAGCAGCTGCTGACTTGACAGCAGTCAGGGAAGCAAGGAGCAGGAGCAGCTATGCTGGATGGGAAGGCATACTGGCAAGGAACACCTTCAAGGTCGCAGCAGTCCTGCAGCTGCTTTGTCCTGCATGGTGAGCAACTGGCCCAAGCAGCATTGGCATTGGAGCTCTGCGCATGTAGCAACAGTTCTACCTATGTGCCATGCAGCGCACCACCAGGCAAATCCAATGCCTCACAAGAGACACACCACGCTATTCATTGCAGGAAGTATAGTTCCCACTGCTATTGCTGCTATTGTGCACATCCTGCAGCAGTGCTGTGTTTTATTTGGTCATGAGCAGCGCTGCTGGACAGAATGTGGAGGAATAGCAGTGGGCCTGCCTACACGCAGTGCAAAGGGAGCTGCTTGTTGGGCTTCATCCAGGCGCAACAGCACTTGATGTATTGTGGCAGAGCCTGACCCATTTGCTGGTGATCGTGTTGTGCAGGTTTGCCATGGTGCCCTTGCCAGCTGCAGTACCAGCAGAAGGCATCCTGCAGGCAGGACAGCCACTCAGGCGCCCTGCTGGGCACCTGGCGACAATTGCAGCCAGTGCTGGCGCAGCATGGCATTGTGGGCCAGCAGCAGGAGTGATTGTACCAGGCAACAACAGTCCCCAGCAGCAAGGAGCAGGCATGGCAATGGCAGGGGCTCTGGCCCCTGCACTGCAGGAACAGTGTTTTGGTGCAGCGCGTCACCATTTGTCCTGCAGAAGCTTTGACCATCGCAGCTGCAGCAGCTGAGTGGCAGATTAAGAGCAGCAGTGTTTTGATCAGCAGTGGGGGTTTGGTGCTGGTGTTGGTGGCGTCCTGTCTGCTGTTGTGGCCAGAGAGCTCTGTCACAGTGCATCAGGCCCAGCACAGCTTGTTGAACCGACCCAGGGCTGTATCAAGCCTTGGTGCAGCTGAGTTTGCTTGACCCTGGGGGGTGGGGGCAGTGCTGTAAGTTTGCAGACGTAAGCACACAGCGTCCTGTTTTAGGACTAGCAGCTGCCTCAAGCAGCAGCTGCTGCAGCAGCAGCAGCAGCAGCAGCAGCAGCAGTTGCGATTTCTTGGTAGGAGCAGCTTTGGGGTCTTGCTGGGTTGATTGTTACCAGCACCTCATTTTGCTTGGGTAACAAAAGAACATTTGGCTGATTTCGGTTTGGATACTGGATCACCACCAATGTGGTGCTGCTGTCTCTACATATACGGCCATCAACTGACTGGCATGACTTGCAACTTTAGGCTGAATGGACGGTGTGCACATGTTTGAGGCAGTCAGCTCGCAATGTATCAGCAGCAGATAGACAATGTAGCAACACGCTAATGTATTCCAGCAGCATACAGGCAAGCAAGACTAACAGTTGCACCTTGGCCTTGCTGCTGCATTGGCTGCCTGCAGGGTCCCTGTCAGGCGCTCAATGTGACGTATTGAATGCTTTGAATCAACAATACACACTCAGCCTGACTCCAGCTCTGCGGAGTGCAGCTCATTGGTGTTATGACAGGGTTGAGTTTTCTCCAGAACCTGCACAGCCACACCTCATGTGTTCGAACAGCTTGCCTCGTCGCCCAGAACGTTCATTCTTGAGCATTCTAACCGCACTCGAAAGCTTACACTGCTTTCTACAAGCTACAGCTTCAAACTGCAACCAAGTCCCAAACATGAGGGCCTCAATTCTGTTGATGCTCTTCGCCTTATCGGCAGTCCATGGATGGAATAAGAATGATGTGTTGGACGATGTTGCGAACAGCGAGCCCAGGAAGCACCTGCAGTGCAACATTGGAGCAGCTACAGCTCGAACAGTGCTTTCCGACACCGGGCTCGCCAGCATCTTCGCCCTCGCAGCCTTCATCATCGTTATCGGCTATCTTATGATTGCCATGACTATGCACTGGCGGCAGCGGCGCAGCAGCGGTGAGCCATTGAGCCATTGAGCCACAGCAGCAGTTTGGCTAGAAGCAGCGTGAAGCCCAGTAAATGCGCCATACTATGTTTTTGTAAGCAAGCTGAACTACTTGCAGCTTTACCAGCAGCAGGGGCTCACGTATGACTTTTGTCCTGCCCGCACCTGCAGGTCAGCACTTGTCCCCTCGTGCTGGACGTGGCAGCACCCGCAAGCCCGCAACAACTGCAAAGTCTGACAAGGAGCTTCGCAGGGTGAGCAGTGCATCACCAATGTTGGGTCGATCTGCAGATGTTCGAATTTGCACTTCTCAGAGAAGTCGTGCTGGCATGCATGCTTCACATGTATGTTTAGGGTCATCAGCGAGGTGGGTTTCCTGCAGGGCAGAAGTGCACACAGGGCCGTTGGTTGCACAGCAGGTGCCTGGGCTCAGCACGCAGTGAATGTCAGCAGGATCGAAGCCAGCGAGCCATCTGCAGCCCCAGCATAAAACATTTCAGAGCCATATGTGCACAGAATTTGCAGAGCAGGTGTGCTGGCACCAAGCATGGGTGCTGGAGTCTTTCCTGCAGCCCAGCACATGTACAGACCGGTCTGTACATGTCGGTACCGAGCCTCTGGCCAGGCTCCTGCAAATACTCCTATTGATCCTGCACACAAGGGGTCACAACACAATACATTACACACACAGCATTGTGCTGAGTCATGTGGTGTTCCCGTATTGTGTTGTCCTGCAGGCTGTCGTTGGAAGCACCGCTGCCAAGACCACTACAAGCACAAGATCCATCAGGAATTGCAGCAGCCATCCTCAGACAAACTTCAGCCCACTGCAGACAGCTCCCCACACAACAACATGGGTCAAAAAAATGATAGCAAGTGACCAGCTCAGCGGATTATATCCCCACCTGCAATACCTCTGGCGGCAGGCAGCAGTGTCAAGCAGGCAGCAGCAATGGCAGCATTGCCCAGCATGCCCAGCTACCACAGGAGCAACGACAAGTCACACAGCGCAAACAGCCATGCAGACATCATGACATCATGACAGCGCAGCCCTCTCAGCTTTTTGTGTTATGTTAGCATGCCTTGGGCTGATCGCCATCCTGCACGCGTCTGCAGTGGATGCGTGTGCAGCGCCTTGCTGACTCCATGCGCCTGTGCCTGCTTTGCCCTGCAGGTTGTCCTTGCAAGCGCGTTCGACTACGTGCGCTCTGCTGGCTCCATCATCAAGACCTTCAAGACTGAGGCTAAGAACAAGCTGGCAAGTGTCCCCAGCTGTCCGCACTGTCCGCACACTCTGTCTGTTCCTACAGTGCAGCCTTGAATGCTATTACACACTGTCAGCGCACAGCCAGTCAGCAGTCTCAGCCGGACAGCGTTTGAGAGACACCGAGACAAACAGCACAGCACAGCACAGCATAGCACAGCACAACAACAGCACAGCACAGCGCACCCTGGCGCTGTTATTGTCAGCAGACAGCACCCTCAACAGGAAGGCTTCACTGACAAGCAGGAACCACGCCACGGCCTTACCGCCACAGCCTTCACAGCCATCCAACAGCCCCACCACAGCAGCGCCTACCTCCCACTCAGCTTGGCTGCCCTGCTGCTGTTCCCTGTATGCCTGCCGATTGTGCCCTGCAGGCTGCGCCAGGTCGCTGCGCCTTGACAGGCATCAAGTCCTTCATCTACGTCTGGACACAGCGCCTCCGCTTCAAGCATTCTACGCCTCAAGCCTCCGATGACACCTCTTCCACGGCAAGTGTCCCTGCAACACACCAGCACAATCCACACCCTGGTGTTCACCTGTAGCCATCTATCATGCGGCTCTTGACAGCAATTTGCCACAGCACCACATGGCTGACATGGGTGCCGCAAACAAATAGCTCGCCATGCTGTCAGGTTGCTGGCTGACGTGGAGTCTGCTGTGCTGTCCTGTGCTGTGCTCTGCTATGTGTGTTTTGCAGGTGGTGGCGACAACTGGCAACAGAAGTGTGCAAGCCAGCAGTGGCTTAACACGAGCCTTCGATTGCCCCACCACGAGCCTGGTGTCAACATGCCCAAGTGCCTTCGATGTCAGTTTGACAGGCACCAACAGCATGGTAAGTACCTCAGGCTTGGCTCACCGCGGGCCCGAGCCTGCCCTGCAAAGACTTCCCTTGGTCCTGCGTGCAGCAACAAAGCAGCAAACTACAGCACGTCGCAGTGTCAGCTGTCAGCATCCCCACTGCAAGAGTCATGCACTCAACATCTTGTGTGCTGCTCTGCAGGAGATTGTGACGAATGCTACACCCACCAACTTGGATGGCTATACGTACGACTTCCTTCATGTTGCCAACAGCATCAGCATCGCACTATGTGGCCAGATCAGCACCTTCTTCAAGATGCCCTGCTACTGCAGCGCCGACAGCAACAGTTCCCTCCTCTCGAGGGCCGAGTGGAGCACGACAGCCAGCATTCGCTTCGGCAGCTACAGCGCCACCGTTGACGTGGTGGCATCCAACTCTGGACTGAATATCAGTCTTGTACCTGGAACATGGAGGTCCTTCAGTTGCAACCATTTGGGCCCTGCACCTACCCCTGCACCTATTCCTGTGGTGAAGGACGACAAGCCGGCAGACAACAACGAGCAGCCCCTGCCCGAGCCCCGTACCCTGTCCCTGTCCCTGTTCTGCGCCGGCTCCCTGGCTGCCCCCCTGCCTGTGGAGAAGGAGAAGGAGCAGGAGCAGACAAGGCAGGCAACACAGCAGCAGGTGTGTCTTGGTGGGCCTCCAGGAGCCTGAAGTGACCTGCTGCATGATCTGCCTGAGTTGCGTTCAGTTACTGGGTATCTATTTACACCGTTATCACCGTTATCATACGGCCACCATGCTTGGCCCCTACGTGTCATGGTCAACACTCTGAATGCTGGCAAGAAGGGGATCATCGATAGTCTGGTAAGTGTTTGTGTACGTGTGGCCATTGCTTCTGCTGGCTGTCAGCACTAGACTACTAGGGTGCGCAACCCTTCACCTGGCTACCCAATTCCTGCGCTGCCATTCAGCACCAGGAAACCCTTCCCATTTAAGGTCCTTCACAACCCTCTGCCACCTCGTTCAAGATCAACAATGCTCACGTTGTCTACTATGCTGTCCTGGTTGTGCCCCGCAGGAGATGCTGAAGGAGCAGAATTCCCGCCTCCTCGCCATGTTGTCCGACCGTGATGTCACCATCAAGCGGCAGCTGGCACAGCTGGCCACAACAACCCGGGCCCTGTCCACAGCCGAGCACATCGCAGCTGCTGCAACCAAGAAGATGCAGCTCTCCAAGGAGGCAGCGGCAAGGCATCAGGCAGCCGCTGGAGCATTCAAGTGGAGTGGCGCCAAAGTGCAGGCCCAGTTGGGCAGCCTGCGCACCCAGCACAACGCACTCCAGCAGCAGCTTGAGCTCACTAACCAGCGTGAGCAGCAGGCCACAGCATCACTGGGAGAGCTCCACAGCCGCATGCAGCACAAGGTGCAGGAGATGCAGGAGGAGGCCAGCAGCATGCGCAGCTACCTGGCAGATCGTGAGGCTCTCATTTCTGAGCAGCAGGAGATGATCTCTGCCCTGCAAGAGCAGCTGCTGGCAAACAGGGCAGCCGAGTACAGCACCAGCACCAGCACCAGCACCAGCCGCTCGTCTTCAGGTTCCCTCTCTTGGGAGCAGCCCTCAAGCTGCCAGTCCTGCGAGTCACTGCCTGAGATGCTGCCGGCATGGTAAGTCCTGAGTTGCCTTACCCACATGCTTATGAGACTGTCGCAGTGTTTGCAGCGCACCTGCATCAGCCTGGTTGGTTTAATTGGTTCACTTGATTTACTGGGCCCTCAGCATTGTTGGCCGGCGCACTCTGTTCAATGTGTATGACTGTTTCTGCAGTGGCTCTGACTCCGCTTGCATTCCTGCCTTGCTGCCTGCCTGCTTGCTATCTCGTGGTCTGTTTGTCTGCAGCCCCTCCCAAGCAGCTCTGGCAACCATGGATGCCAGCCCTGAGCCCACTGACAAGGAGGAGCAGCCCCTGGCACCCTCATCCCCCCCATCCCCTGCCGGCTCGGCCGCCTGCCTGCCTGCAAGGAAGGAGGAGGAGGAGGGCACAGTCAACGCAGCACAGCACCAGGTGTGTCCTGTCGGAGGCTGCAGGAGCCTTGAGTGTGTTCTGCATCATCATCAAGCTACCGGGTGATTGTCTCATTACATAAGGTCACCATGGCATACATAGGGGTCAGTACATCAGCACAACGGTCACTTGCAGGACGAGCTAAAACTTTTGCCTTTTGCTTATTCACTGGCGATTATGTGTGATCAATGCATGTGCTGTTGCCCCGCCTGCAGGAAAAGGCCAACAAGCTGCAGGCCATGCTGGACGAGCTCGTCACAGAGCGTGCAGCAACCCTTGAGCGCCACCAGCAGCAGATCAACACCATTGCCGCAGCCCTGGCCACAACACAGCAGGAACGGCAGGAGGCAACCACCGCCTTCTTCACCCTGAACAGCCATCTGGAGGACAGGGAGTGCTTCATCGACTACCTGCAGGCACAACTCAAGACAACCCAGTCCCTGCTGGATTCGTGTGAGCTATCAGCAACAGCATGGTGGCCCCAACAGTGAGTGATGGCTACATCTGCCATACGTGCTGCTGTAACTTACGCTGCTGGTTGATGTCTGCCGTCACGGCAGTTGCAGTTTTCCCAATGTCAGCTTGGCTCTTTGCCTTTTACCACAGCTTTGCTGGCCAACGCAGCCTCTTGCGACTGTCTGAGCTTGTTCCTGCAGTGGCGCTGAGTTGCTTTGTGTTATTGACTCGCTCCCTGTCTGCCTGCTTGCTGTCTCCCCTCAGGCCCCTCTTTGCCCCCCTGCCTGTGGAGGAAGACAGGGAGGAGGTCAACATCAACGAGGAGCCCATCAACGCCCTGCTGGACTTTGATGATGCAGAACTGTAAGTGTCCGCAACTGCTGCTTGCTTGCTTGCTTGCTCCTGCTGAAGCTGTGTCAGAGTCTTTGCATTGTGGGCCTGACTCTGACTCGTTGTTATATCCCATAGGTGACTTCCGGGGTTGCAGTCCAGCACACTACAGCACACTATGCACACTGATAATGTGGTGCCATCTCCCACCGCCCCTGCCTGCCGTTCTGCCCCTGTAGGGTGACCTGGGCGTCCATCAAGGCCAAGCCATGGTGGCAGGCGGACCTGGAGTACAAGTGGTCTGTACAGAGGGACGCCTACAATGACGCCAAGCAGGCCCTCCAGGACGCATTTGCAGCTACCAATGCTGCTGCGGCTGCTGCCGATGAGTTTCCCGTGGATTCTACGCAGTGGAAGGCGTTCCAGGAGCAGCTGGGCGATGGCATCTGTGCCAGCTGTGATTGCAGAAATGCCTATCGGGAGGTTGCTGCGACGACGGAGGAGGTGATCGCGAAGGCGTGGGCTCTGGAGGACGCGTGCACCCTCGGCCACCCCACCTACGACCCCGAGGCGCTCCTGCAGCGTGGGCTCCGCATGGGTGATGAGGATGACGCCCTGATGGACCTGCTGAAGCTGGACACGGTGGTGGACTACCGCATCAACGGCGCCAGCTGGCTCAACGAATTCATGCCCACCACGCGCGGCCGTTTCCAGGCCAACGTGGAGGCGATCAGCGTGCACTACGCCGGCTACTGAGATGCTTCCTTGGCCCCTGGCATGTGCCCTCAACCCTTACAGGCTGAGGTGAGTTTACACTGTAAAGCAGGGCATGGCTTTGTCTCTTTTGTTTTTGAGAAGTGCACGTCATGGGTGCACTCTGTAGCATTCGATAATCAGGGTTCAATGATCAGGCATGCAGGCAGCACGTCTTGCAGTCACTGCTTCCATAGCTTGTGCTCGGTGGACGATACTGACTCCACACACTTGTCTGCCCTGCCTGTGTTTCTCTATGTCTGCCCTGCTGCTGCCATCCATGGTGGGCCACAACACAACAGGAGGTGCAGGAGGCAGCCGGTGCCTTCCTCGCCTGTACAGCCATCTGGAGGACAGGCAGAATAGCATCGCCGCCCTCGACGCCGAGCAGGAAGAGCCCTGACGGCCCTGCTGAAGCTGGACTCTTCCTACGTGGATGCTACACCTTCTGGACACATGTGGAGGGCTTTCAAGGCGGACTACTGGTGAAGCGAGCCTCGCCACCGCCCTGGTGAAGGTGAGGCTGCGTGTGCGCTTCATGGCATGGCATGGCTTGTTGCACGTTGCTGAAGTTGTGTGGCACGATGCACACCATGCTGTGCTGTTGGCTATGTATGTGATAAGGCTTGCGGGTGGGGATGGTGGCTGGGCTCCAATTGGTGCAGGTAAGCTCAGGAGTTGGGAGCATGCGGTGTGATTGTCATTTAGGATGATGACTGCTGCCTTCTCAGAGCCTGCAGGAAGACTGCTGAACTGACTGCACTCAGTATTGTTGTGCACACACCTTGCTAATGTTGCGCACTGCCTGCTGCTTTTTGCTGCTGCCATGTTTGTGTCCACAGGAGCCATTCCGCACAGCCCTTGAGAAGCATCAGACAGCATCAGAGAAGCGCAAGACTCAACAGCTCTGCGCTGCAACTACCCCCAGCCGCTACACGCCGACCCCTTGCAGCTACCCTCAGCCGCTATACGCTGAGCCCCTTGCAGCTACCCCCAGCCCCCAGCCGCTACACGCTGGCATCCGTGCAGCTACCCTAGTGGTCGAAGTGGCTTTGTGGTGGGCATCCTCGGGCCCCTCCGGCCTCGCCAGCGTGTGGCTGGCTTGCTGCCCACCGCTGCTGCTGCCAAACTGTCAACAACTGCCCCAACCAAGTCAAGCGGGCAAGGTTGGTACCGGGGAAGTGGGGGTTGGCGTGTAGGCAGAGTAGGCAGGCAACACACGCAGAGGGATGAAGGTTTGGTGAAGCGGGCGGCCGACCGCCTAACTTGACCCGACCTTTGCGTCCTGGCTGCTTTGTTGAAGCGCTGGCCTCTTTGTTCCCTGACGCTGTCATGACGGACAGTCGCTGCGTCAACATCATCGTCAGCAGTGCCTGTACGCCTGCTGTGCCCTGCTTGCAGCAGTTGCAGTGGGGTACAATTAACACAGCTGCTAGCTTCAGACAGCCCTTACTGCTGGCGTCAGCAACCTACCACAGCACCAGCTTCCTCCCCCGACAGCATCAACAGCGGAGGTTCAGGGACAGCCCTTACTGCTGGCGTCTACCACAGCACCAGCTTCCTCCCCCGACAGCATCAACAGCGGAGGTTCAGGGACAGCCCTTACTGCTGGCGTCTACCACAGCACCAGCTTCCTCCCCCGACAGCATCAACAGCGGAGGTTCAGGGACAGCCCTTACTGCTGGCGTCTACCACAGCACCAGCTTCCTCCCTCGACAGCATCAACAGCGGAGGTTCAGGGACAGCCCTTACTGCTGGCGTCTACCACAGCACCAGCTTCCTCCCCCGACAGCATCAACAGCGGAGGTTCAGGGACAGCCCTTACTGCTGGCGTCTACCACAGCACCAGCTTCCTCCCTCGACAGCATCAACAGCGGAGGTTCAGGGACAGCCCTTACTGCTGGCGTCTACCACAGCACCAGCTTCCTCCCTCGACAGCATCAACAGCGGAGGTTCAGGGACAGCCCTTACTGCTGGCGTCTACCACAGCACCAGCTTCCTCCCCCGACAGCATCAACAGCGGAGGTTCAGGGACAGCCCTTACTGCTGGCGTCTACCACAGCACCAGCTTCCTCCCCCGACAGCATCAACAGCGGAGGTTCAGGGACAGCCCTTACTGCTGGCGTCTACCACAGCACCAGCTTCCTCCCCCGACAGCATCAACAGCGGAGGTTCAGGGACAGCCCTTACTGCTGGCGTCTACCACAGCACCAGCTTCCTCCCTCGACAGCATCAACAGCGGAGGTTCAGGGACAGCCCTTACTGCTGGCGTCTACCACAGCACCAGCTTCCTCCCCCGACAGCATCAACAGCGGAGGTTCAGGGACAGCCCTTACTGCTGGCGTCTACCACAGCACCAGCTTCCTCCCTCGACAGCATCAACAGCGGAGGTTCAGGGACAGCCCTTACTGCTGGCGTCTACCACAGCACCAGCTTCCTCCCCCGACAGCATCAACAGCGGAGGTTCAGGGACAGCCCTTACTGCTGGCGTCTACCACAGCACCAGCTTCCTCCCTCGACAGCATCAACAGCGGAGGTTCAGGGACAGCCCTTACTGCTGGCGTCTACCACAGCACCAGCTTCCTCCCTCGACAGCATCAACAGCGGAGGTTCAGGGACAGCCCTTACTGCTGGCGTCTACCACAGCACCAGCTTCCTCCCCCGACAGCATCAACAGCGGAGGTTCAGGGACAGCCCTTACTGCTGGCGTCTACCACAGCACCAGCTTCCTCCCCCGACAGCATCAACAGCGGAGGTTCAGGGACAGCCCTTACTGCTGGCGTCTACCACAGCACCAGCTTCCTCCCTCGACAGCATCAACAGCGGAGGTTCAGGGACAGCCCTTACTGCTGGCGTCTACCACAGCACCAGCTTCCTCCCCCGACAGCATCAACAGCGGAGGTTCAGGGACAGCCCTTACTGCTGGCGTCTACCACAGCACCAGCTTCCTCCCCCGACAGCATCAACAGCGGAGGTTCAGGGACAGCCCTTACTGCTGGCGTCTACCACAGCACCAGCTTCCTCCCTCGACAGCATCAACAGCGGAGGTTCAGGGACAGCCCTTACTGCTGGCGTCTACCACAGCACCAGCTTCCTCCCTCGACAGCATCAACAGCGGAGGTTCAGGGACAGCCCTTACTGCTGGCGTCTACCACAGCACCAGCTTCCTCCCCCGACAGCATCAACAGCGGAGGTTCAGGGACAGCCCTTACTGCTGGCGTCTACCACAGCACCAGCTTCCTCCCTCGACAGCATCAACAGCGGAGGTTCAGGGACAGCCCTTACTGCTGGCGTCTACCACAGCACCAGCTTCCTCCCCCGACAGCATCAACAGCGGAGGTTCAGGGACAGCCCTTACTGCTGGCGTCTACCACAGCACCAGCTTCCTCCCCCGACAGCATCAACAGCGGAGGTTCAGGGACAGCCCTTACTGCTGGCGTCTACCACAGCACCAGCTTCCTCCCCCGACAGCATCAACAGCGGAGGTTCAGGGACAGCCCTTACTGCTGGCGTCTACCACAGCACCAGCTTCCTCCCTCGACAGCATCAACAGCGGAGGTTCAGGGACAGCCCTTACTGCTGGCGTCTACCACAGCACCAGCTTCCTCCCCCGACAGCATCAACAGCGGAGGTTCAGGGACAGCCCTTACTGCTGGCGTCTACCATAGCACCAGCTTCCTCCCTCGACAGCATCAACAGCGGAGGTTCAGGGACAGCCCTTACTGCTGGCGTCTACCACAGCACCAGCTTCCTCCCCGACAGCATCAACAGCGGAGGTTCAGGGACAGCCCTTACTGCTGGCGTCTACCACAGCACCAGCTTCCTCCCCCGACAGCATCAACAGCGGAGGTTCAGGGACAGCCCTTACTGCTGGCGTCTACCACAGCACCAGCTTCCTCCCTCGACAGCATCAACAGCGGAGGTTCAGGGACAGCCCTTACTGCTGGCGTCTACCACAGCACCAGCTTCCTCCCTCGACAGCATCAACAGCGGAGGTTCAGGGACAGCCCTTACTGCTGGCGTCTACCACAGCACCAGCTTCCTCCCCGACAGCATCAACAGCGGAGGTTCAGGGACAGCCCTTACTGCTGGCGTCTACCACAGCACCAGCTTCCTCCCTCGACAGCATCAACAGCGGAGGTTCAGGGACAGCCCTTACTGCTGGCGTCTACCACAGCACCAGCTTCCTCCCCCGACAGCATCAACAGCGGAGGTTCAGGGACAGCCCTTACTGCTGGCGTCTACCACAGCACCAGCTTCCTCCCCCGACAGCATCAACAGCGGAGGTTCAGGGACAGCCCTTACTGCTGGCGTCTACCACAGCACCAGCTTCCTCCCTCGACAGCATCAACAGCGGAGGTTCAGGGACAGCCCTTACTGCTGGCGTCTACCACAGCACCAGCTTCCTCCCTCGACAGCATCAACAGCGGAGGTTCAGGGACAGCCCTTACTGCTGGCGTCTACCACAGCACCAGCTTCCTCCCCCGACAGCATCAACAGCGGAGGTTCAGGGACAGCCCTTACTGCTGGCGTCTACCATAGCACCAGCTTCCTCCCTCGACAGCATCAACAGCGGAGGTTCAGGGACAGCCCTTACTGCTGGCGTCTACCACAGCACCAGCTTCCTCCCCCGACAGCATCAACAGCGGAGGTTCAGGGACAGCCCTTACTGCTGGCGTCTACCACAGCACCAGCTTCCTCCCTCGACAGCATCAACAGCGGAGGTTCAGGGACAGCCCTTACTGCTGGCGTCTACCACAGCACCAGCTTCCTCCCCCGACAGCATCAACAGCGGAGGTTCAGGGACAGCCCTTACTGCTGGCGTCTACCACAGCACCAGCTTCCTCCCTCGACAGCATCAACAGCGGAGGTTCAGGGACAGCCCTTACTGCTGGCGTCTACCACAGCACCAGCTTCCTCCCTCGACAGCATCAACAGCGGAGGTTCAGGGACAGCCCTTACTGCTGGCGTCTACCACAGCACCAGCTTCCTCCCTCGACAGCATCAACAGCGGAGGTTCAGGGACAGCCCTTACTGCTGGCGTCTACCACAGCACCAGCTTCCTCCCTCGACAGCATCAACAGCGGAGGTTCAGGGACAGCCTTACTGCTGGCGTCTACCACAGCACCAGCTTCCTCCCTCGACAGCATCTGCAGCCCTCAACAGCTTGAGGTGCTGGTCAGCATGTCAGCAGTCAGCATGAGGGGTTGACGCAACAGCTGCAGCGGGAATACAAGCAGTCAGCAGTCAGCAGTCAGCATGAGGGTTGACGCAGCAGCTGCAGCGGGAATACAAGCAGTCAGCAGTCAGCAGTCAGCATGAGGGGTTGACGCAGCAGCTGCAGCGGGAATACAAGCAGTCAGCAGTCAGCAGTCAGCATGAGGGGTTGACGCAGCAGCTGCAGCGGGAATACAAGCAGTCAGCAGTCAGCAGTCAGCATGAGGGGTTGACGCAGCAGCTGCAGCGGGAATACAAGCAGTCAGCAGTCAGCAGTCAGCAGTCAGCAGTCAGCATGAGGGTTGACGCAGCAGCTGCAGCGGGAATACAAGCAGTCAGCATGAGGGTGGACGCAGCAGCTGCAGCAGTTGCAGCGGGAGTACAAGCAGCCCGCGGGACACAGACCGCGTGGCAGCGACAGTGAGCTGCCGCTGCAACTCTGCTGGTGCAGTGCATCCCCATGGGCTCATGCCATGCCTGCAGCACACCCCCGGGTCAGCACACCGATTGCAGCGGGGGTGCTGTGCTGCCGCTGCGACTCTGCTGGTGCAGTGCATTCCCAGCAGTACCCAAGCCTGCCCAGCAGCACCAACGCGCAGCGTTGCTTCAGATGCGCATACACAGTGCCCCTTACTGTGTATGCGCCTCGCGCCTCAAGGTGAGCATTCCTGTGCATCAGGCGTTGCTTGCTGGCCCTTACTGGCCCTTACTATAAGTTTGCAAGTGCCTTGAGCATGTGCGGTGGGGTAGACTGCCTGGCAACCACCTTCAGAGAGGCAGTTGTCAACGTGTTGAGAGAAACAAGGTGGGTGCATCACTTTCAGGTTCCTTGGCTAAGGCACAGAGTGAAGCAGTGTGGCAGCTTGTCCATGCTGCCACGCGTGGGAATGACAAGCGCGCATCGCGACGCTTCTCTCCAGTCTACTAATACTATAGACTACTAATACTGATACTAGTTACTACGCTATACTAGCGTGACCTTCACGGCTTGAAGTTGTACCTGCACGTTGGTAGGCCAGGACGCATCCATAGTCACTGCTTCATGCACAGTGTTGCAGTCCAGCACAGACAGCGGAAGCTTGTTCTGCAATCTAGACGGCTTGCTGCAATTCAATAGGATGCTGAGCCATAAACTGCGCAACACCGATAAGTGGCCTCTGAGTAACCAGCCAAGCACGTGCCCAGTGCTATGTGGGGCCGTCACACAAAGACACAGGCAGGCGGGTAGTTGGTTCAGCATTCAAGACAAAAGTCGTAGTGCAGAGCCGCTGTAAGGGGATGAGGGGTGTTGGCATGAAAGGGAAAGTAAAACACCGCTCGGTATCCTGCCGATAGGTACGCTGACTCCGTGGGGGCTGCAAGCCCAGCGCGCTGATGGCGAAAAGGAGGGACAGCTCAAGCAGCACGACTCAACTCAACACGAGTACTGGGAGAGACACGGAACGGACGCAGCAGGAAAACCGAACGGCCGATCGACTGAACGAGCGTCTGACGAAAGCGATCAAAACCTCTGACACCACCACGGTAGCGACACTCACAACCATCTCGCTCGGAGTATCGAGAATATCCATGATGACACAGAGAAGACGGATGAAGAACCTGGGGAAACCGAGTACAGCACTGTCCGGCATCATCAGCCGTGGTATGCAGACATTGGGTGGAACACGCGACATGCGGCAACCAGAATGCAAGAAACAACACAAAATGCACCTAGAGCATAGCGAAAAGAGTGTGTGTGCGTGCTACGTTCGGCGTGCACGTTGCACGACGAACCACTTCCCGACCAAACTGAAAAAGGAAAGGTGAAACAGCGCCATTCACCCTACAGGGTGCATAAGCACATGTGGCGTCGGTGGGGCCGTGGCGACCACTGAGAGACACACAGCCCCCTCCTAGATAAACCGCTGAGTGCCCTGGCGTAAGGCTCGTGCGCATCATGCCATGGGTTGCTGCACGTTGCTCAAGTTGTGCGGTCGGATATTGCACACCATGTTGTAGCAATTGGGCATGTATGTATTCAGTGTGTGGGTGTTGGTGGCTGGGCTTCAAATGGTGCAGATAAGTTCAGGACGCAGGAGCATGCAGCTGGATTGTCATCCGGCGATGATGACTGCTGTGTCTCATTTTTTATAGGGGGAGGGGGACCCCCACCGGCTGCATCTCAGTGCCTCTTGCCTGCAGTTCAACTGATTGCTCAGTGTTGTGGTGCACTTGCCTTGCTAACGTTGTTTGCTGCCTGCTGCTGCCTGCTGCTGCCTGCTGCTGCCATGTTTGTGTCCACAGGAGCCGTTCATTTGGCACAGCTTTTGAGGAGTCAACATGAGGAGCTCTTCCTACGCCCTCAGCCCCGTGGATACCAGGCTACCTCGACAGCATCTACACGCCGTGGATACCAGGCTACCTCGACAGCATCTACACGCCGTGGATACCAGGCTACCTCGACAGCATCTACACGCCGTGGATACCAGGCTACCTCGACAGCATCTACACGTTGTGGATACCAGGCTACCTCGACAGCATCTACACGCCGTGGATACCAGGCTACCTCGACAGCATCTACACGCCGTGGATACCAGGCTACCTCGACAGCATCTACACGCCGTGGATACCAGGCTACCTCGACAGAAGCTACCTGCTGGCGGCCTTGCCGCTGTGTTGCTGCTTTTTCGCCTTGTCTGCCTGCCCTGTACCCCTGCTGTGCCCTGCTTGCAGCAGTTTGTGGCAGTGCTGGTCAGCATGTCAGCAGTCAGCATGAGGGGTTGAAGCAGCAGTTGCAGCGGGGATACAAGCAGCGGGAAACCGCGGGACACAGACCGCGTGACAGCGACAGATAGCTGCCGCTGCGACTCTGCAGGGTCGCGCGCAGCTGGTGCAGTGCATCCCCATGGGCAGGCCACCATGGGGCCATGCCTGCACCAAACCCCCCGGGTCAGCACACCCATTGCAGCGGGGGTGGGGGTGAGCCCAGCACAGCTGCGCTGGGCTCAGTGATGTTGGACATATGAGATGATTGAAGTATGAAGACCGGAAGGCCATACATGTTTTGACATGGGTGCCTTTCAATTCATCAAGGACGGTGAAATGTCAAGTGGACAGAGAAGGATACATTGACGGTGAGGGCGGTGACGCGTGTTGCATGTGTGCCCTTGGTTTCGCTGTGGCGTTGTGGTTGTGTTGCTTGTTGGCATCATGTGATGCTGGTGTTGCTGTGTGTGAGTTGGTGAGGGCGGTGACGCGTGCTGCATGCTTGCCTTGGTTTGCTGTGGTGGTGCATGTTGTGGTTGTGTTGCTTGTTTCGCATCATGTGATGCTGGTGTTGCTTGTGTGTGAGTGGGTGAGGGCGGTGACGCGCGCTGCATGCTTGCCCTTGGTTTCGCTGTGGTGGTGCATGTTGTGGTTGTGTTGCTTGTTTGGCATCATGTGATGCTGGTGTTGCTTGTGTGTGGGTTGGTGAGGGCGGTGACGCATGCTGCATGCTTGCCCTTGGTTTGCTGTGGTGGTGCATGTTGTGGTTGTGTTGCTTGTTTGGCATCATGTGATGCTGGTGTGCTTGTGTGTGAGTGTGTGAGGGCGGTGACGCGTGTTGCGGGTGTGCTTCCCTTGGTGTCGTTGTGGTGTTGCATGTGGTGGTTGTGTTGCTTGTTTTGCATCATGTGATGCTGGCGTTGCTTGTGTGTGAGTGTGTGAGGCCGGTGACGCGTGCTGCATGCTTGCCCTTGGTTTCGCTGTGGTGTTGCATGTGGTGCTGCTGGCGCCAGCGCCAGCCCTTACTGCTGGTGTCAGCAACGTACCGCAGCCCCTTCAACGTGGCGCCACCACCGGCAAGTGGAGAAGACCCGGCTACAACAAATATGCAGAACGACATCTCAGAAGCCGCTGCAGTCACGCGCCATCCCTGACATCCCCAAGTGGTGGCACCTGTCTATGTGCCGGCTGGTGGGGAGCGACAAGAGGATCCGAGGAGGCGGTGGCATCTGATCAAGGGTGGCGTCAACACGACCGTCAGGATGACAAGGACGAGTAGGTGAGGGCAGTGACGCATGTTGTGTCTTGCTTGTCTTGCCTGTTGCTTGCGGTGCTCCTGTGCTTGTTGCCCCTAGCAGCCCCATGGCCTGACAGCGTTCCCGGCCCCTTCAGCCCCATGGCCTGACAGCAACCCCGGCCCCTAGCAGCCCCATGGCCTAACAGCACCCCGGCCCCTTCAGCCCAAGGCTGCCAGCACTCCCGGCCCCTTCAGCCCCAAGGCCTGCCAGCACTCCCGGCCCTTCAGACCCAAGGCCTGCCAGCACTCCCGGCCCCTTCAGCCCCAAGGCCTGCCAGCACTCCCGGCCCCTTCAGCCCCAAGGCTGCCAGCACTCCGGCCCCTTCAGCCCAAGGCCTGCCAGCACTCCCGGCCCCTTCAGCCCCAAGGCCTGCCAGCAAACCCGGCCCCTTCAGCCCCAAGGCCTGCCAGCACTCCCGGCCCTTCAGCCCCAAGGCCTGCCAGCACTCCCGGCCCCTTCAGCCCCAAGGCCTGCCAGCACTCCCGGCCCCTTCAGCCCCAAGGCCTGCCAGCACTCCCGGCCCTTCAGCCCCAAGGCCTGCCAGCCTCCCGGCCCTTCAGCCCCAAGGCCTGCCTGCACTCCGGCCCCTTCAGCCCCAAGGCCTGCCAGCACTCCGGCCCCTTCAGCCCCAAGGCCTGCCAGCACTCCCGGCCCCTTCAGCCCAGCACCCAAGGCCTGCCAGCACTCCGGCCCCTTCAGCCCCAAGGCCTGCCTGCACTCCCGGCCCCTTCAGCCCCAAGGCCTGCCAGCACTCCGGCCCCTTCAGCCCCAGGCCTGCCAGCAAACCCGGCCCCTTCAGCCCCAAGGCCTGCCAGCACTCCCGGCCCCTTCAGCCCCAAGGCCTGCCAGCACTCCCGGCCCCTTCAGCCCCAAGGCCTGCCAGCACTCCGGCCCCTCAGCCCCAAGGCCTGCCAGCACTCCAGGCCCCTTCAGCCCCAAGGCCTGCCAGCACTCCCGGCCCCTTCAGCCCCAAGGCCTGCCAGCACTCCCGGCCCCTTCAGCCCAAGGCCTGCCAGCAAACCGGCCCCTTCAGCCCCAAGGCCTGCCAGCACTCCCGGCCCCTTCAGCCCAAGGCCTGCCAGCACTCCCGGCCCCTTCAGCCCCAGGGCCTGCCAGCACTCCCGGCCCCTTCAGCCCCAAGGCCTGCAGCACTCCCGGCCCCTTCAGCCCCAAGGCCTGCCAGCACTCCGGCCCCTCAGCCCCAAGGCCTGCTGCACTCCCGGCCCCTTCAGCCCCAAGGCCTGCCAGCACTCCCGGCCCCTTCAGCCCCAAGGCTGCCAGCACTCCCGGCCCCTTCAGCCCAAGGCCTGCCTGCACTCCCGGCCCCTTCAGCCCCAAGGCTGCCAGCACTCCCGGCCCCTTCAGCCCCAAGGCTGTCAGCACTCCCGGCCCTTCAGCCCAAGGCCTGCCAGCACTCCCGGCCCTTCAGCCCCAAGGCCTGCCAGCACTCCGGCCCCTTCAGCCCCAAGGCCTGCCAGCACTCCCGGCCCCTTCAGCCCCAAGGCCTGCCAGCAAACCCAGCCCAGGCTTTGCCCCATGCAACAATCCGCACAGAAAGTGAGTTGGCAAGTTTAGGCCTGCTTTCTTCAATACAATGGGCTCGCTTTCCATGTATTGAAGACAGCACATCCTGCAGTTACTTCATATGCATCTGAATCTTTCCTGATGGCCAGAGGGTGGGGCCAGCTGCATGTGTGGTGCTTGTGTGGTGTTGCACAGTTTGACTTATCAGTCGACGCTTTGGGCGGGGAACAGGTCTAATAGCGTGATTGAGTTGGTGTCAGGTGGACGCTACTGACTCTACGTACTTGCTTTGTCTGTTTGCGTGTGTCTATGCTTGCCGCGGTGCTGTCATACACTGGGTGACAGCACCGCGGCAGGCATAGAGAGCAGTGCTGAGCCGCTACCAAGCCACTACCAGGTGACATCGGGATGCAAACAGGCGTTCAAAACGTGAGTGTGCTTTGGTCAATTCAGGCATGGCTTTTGCTGTGCAATTCTCCAGTGGGTTGTCCTTTATGTGTTGACAACAGCACATCCTGCATTCACTTCACAAGCCAAGGAGGGCGGCAGCG